>ML786920.1:187665-203665 GCA_009831015.1 Picea engelmannii | reverse complement strand
ACATGGAGATGTAATGGATAGATCAAATGGACATGGACTGACACAGGTTTTGAGGCAAGATATTTGGGATGGTTGACTCTTGAGGCAGATACTTCCCTTGAACATTGACGCACAACAGCGAAAACGTGACATGGACCAAAACTATGCAGTGGATGTTGTGACTTGCGTTGGGTGATCCAAAGGAGTGAAAGGAACTCAAAGGATTGGCTCAGTGAAGAGGTTCAATGGATTATGGTACGTGCAAATGACAAAGTGTCGTGTTCAAGGGCAACTCTAAGAAGTGCCGGAAGATGTTTTCAAGAGACTGCTTGGCTTGCTCCTTTCAAATTTTTCCCCCATCTAGATAGATGAGTACCTATTTTTGATTTAATGAGCTCGAGGAGGATAACACATGCTCGATATAACTCACCTTCGGTAAGTTCCTCTTCCTTCGTTTAACGAACCGGAAGAAGTAAGGGTTCGGTCCCATATGGGCCTGTCGATGTGTGCTTTAACGAGTCCAAAGATAGAAAACTCGAAGGTTTTTCGGGATTATAGAGTTTGGAAAAACACTTAAAAGAGAACTCTCTCAGTTCCTTTTTTGTACAGTAGTCTAACGAGACCGAAAAAGAGAGAAACTATCGCTCGAAAGACGCCCTTTCTGACCTTTTAACGAGTGTGAAAGGAAGCAAGGTCACTAGACAATCTTTTCATATTTAGAGAGTCTGAAAAGGGTTTAAAGTAGACTCCAGGGGGGTTCCTTTTTCATATGTTCGTGTATCCATACGGGTCCGAAAAAGAGATAAAAGTTTACCCGGTTGCATTCTCATGTATTTTCGAGCACGAGAAAGAACAAAGACTAAGCTCGATATGCCCCCAGCTTGAAAGCACCCCCAGCTTGAAAGCTGGTGGCTTAGCTCCAGAATGATCATCAAAGGCTGGAGACATGCCCTCCAAGCTTTGATTCATACAACGGCTCTGAGGTCGTTACCAATTTCTCTAGTGGATGAGAAAAAGGAGAAGGGTGGATGAAAATAAAGTTCAAGAGAGATGAATGTTTCATTTTTAACGAGCTTGACACAGGAAAAGAACTATGCTCAGGGTTCTAGGTTCGATCCCCAGATTGTTGTTTCATTTTTTAACGAGCTTGCTACAGAGAGGAAAACTATGCTCATGACCTCTGTTTCATTTTTTAACGAGCTTTCCATAGAGAAGAGAAACTATGCTCATGACATGCCCCCAACATGAAAGCTAGTGGCCTCTGTTTCATTTTTTAACGAGCTTGCCACAGAGAAGAGAAACTATGCTCGTGACTTCTTTTTGATCATGGCTTCCAAGAGGATAACGTTCTGGAAGGATACCATGTCAAGGGACAAAACTCGGTCATGGCCTCCAGGAGATATTCACTGGATGGAAGATAATCATTCAGGGAGGGATACATGTCGAGGGTTGCGATAGGAGTAAGGATATCAGGCTCCAATAAACCTATCGACGAAATCACCAAGTCAACTACCGGATCCAAATCATCAGAAGTTGAAAACATGGGAGGCGATGGAAAATCGGCATCAGGAGGGGAGATAGACTGTATATCTACCTGAACTTCTTCACGAAGGGGAAGAAAAGAGGATAGGGGATGGTGATTATCCAAAGGTAGCTTGTCAATGCGAAACATTTCTGGAATAGGAAAAGTTGGGGAATTGTAGTGGATCGCAGACGACAAGGAACTCGAGTGTGATTGCATTGATGAAATGTCGGGTGCCAATAGATGTTGGTCATCCGACAAGGGAGCAGTGAATTGGGTAGAAACGTATGATGTTTCGGCTGGACCAAGTGGCACGACGTCACTTAGTGCATCGAATTCCAACGGACAAGGTGCAATCCAAGGGTCAAATGATCCCAAAGATTGATAAGTTGCGGTCGAAATCATATCGACAGTGGAAACGTGATGTATAGTTGGTGGAAGTGGTGTAGGGAAGGTACCCATGAGGCTAGAATCTTTTAGTAAGCCAACACCAACGCTTTCATACGTGATCTTGTGGTCTCCCAGGAAAGGAGTATTGTTGGTAGCAGGAATGCGAGCATTGGGTGTGCAGAAATCCAACTAATCAACAGTGACGATTTTGCCCTGATGAGGAAATTGTACACATCGAAATACCGATGAGGCAACAACAGTCATATCATAAAACCAACTCCTTCCAAATAACAAGTTGTAATCGAGGGGAGCATCGACCACCTCGACGTCAATGGTAACAGTTTTGCCACCCAATTGGATGGGCACGGACTGTAAAAGCCCATGAGGATGAAAAACTCTCCCATCGAAGGCACGTAACATCGTTGGGGATTTATTGAGTGCTGGTGATTTTAAACCTTTCCAACATGCCAAAGACATAACACAAGTCGAGGTTCTATCATCTAGAATAGTTCGGTGGATTTTTTTATTGTGGACAACAACATCAACTTGGAAAGAAAGTTGGTGGGAGAGTCGAGACACATAATTATCCAGGTTAAACATGATCTGGTTGGACGACTCAGGATCAACAACACCAAGAGAGGCTAAGAGCACTTTACATTGACTGGGGAAGTGCTGTAAAACTTCCAAGGCAGACATAGCACACGAGGCTTGGGCCAAATCTTCTACAATATTGTAATTTTGGGCAGCCCGTGAATTAGGATTGAAGGTAGATTTCCGGATGGCGCTCTTAGGAGGGCATAAGATAGAGTCGAACATGGGTTTCTCAATATGGAGTGTTCCAGATGGAGGATTAATCGATGGAATACTAACGGAGGACGATGACGGATCTGGTAAAGTACCAGTATCGTTAACATCTTTTCCTTTATCAGGGTTACCTGGTGTGTCATATGCCTTAGAGCAAGTGGTTAAATTGATCCCATTAAACATATAAATATGTGCACTCGATGAGGCCTCATCATGAGGATTGCTAGAACTGCCCCCAGGTGAGGGGGTTTGAGCAACCATGGATTGCTACTGTGGAAAAGGATGAGTAAGCACAGCGGGTTGCGACTTTCCTTGGAAAATTTTGGCCACTTCATCACGATGTGGACAATATCGGGTGTAGTGATCGTCATCGCAAATGAGACACGGGAATTTCAACTTCCGTTGTGTTTTCTTTTCGACAGTCGGTGTTTGATTCTTTGTTTGTTCATTATTATTTTTTGATTTATTCTTCGTCTTCTTCTTACCTCCGGATTGTTATGAAGGGGCAGATTGAACTGCATTCAGCTCAAAGATCTGAGTTTGAGGGGAGTCAGAGGAGGGTGTGAGCGATTGGGAAATAGGTTGAATTTTGATGGAGCCGATAACACCATCCGCATGAGATGAGGATGATGGTTTAGATGGATCGGTATTAGCTCGAGTAGCATTCAGAAGAAAATCATACAAAGTACCAGATTGGGAATATACCAAATCTAAATACTGAGCCCGAGCGATGGCTTGTTCCTCTGTGACCTCACCACCCATAGAAACATCGCGAGCGATCGGTGGTAGCAGTGATTTCATGAACCATTCTGCCAATAGTATGTCGGGGATGATGGCCTTGATCATCCTTCATCGTCATCTCCACTCATGAATATGGTCGGAGATATGCACTGCATTAGTGTGACGAAGGGAAGTCAAGATTTCAGTACCCGTTTCGTAGCGAATAGGCAGTTGAAAGTGCGTGAGGAAAGACATGGCAAGGGAATTGAAATCATGAAAAGAAGCGCGTGGTAGTTCAATATACCACTTTGCTGCTGAACCGGTAAGTGTTCGCTGGAAAAGACGCAAACGTACAAAATCATCCATGAGGGAGTTTGATGAACACCACAAATGGAAAGTCATAACATGGTTGTTTGGATCTTCACCAGGGTTTCCGTCAAATTTTGGAATATCAGAAGGAAGTTTGGCTGGGATGACTGGCCAAACCGGTGAATGAGAAATAGGATCATTAGTTAACTGAGACAAGTCTGGGAGATCCAGAGTCACAAGGAAAGGTAGTCGTCGGTTAATTTATGAGTGATACTGGTGCGGCATAGGAACACCAGTAGGACCATAAGCTGGGTTAGATGGATAGTTGTAACCAGTAGATCCTCCTACATATGGTTGTTGTTGGCCAGGATAATAAGGATTCAATGATGAATGAGAAAATTTGGCATGACCCGGTGGGTTTTGAGCATTATAGGCAGAGTGATTTTCTTTCTCATGAGGAGGATAAGACTGTGGTCCCGGAGTACTCCAAGTGGTGTTTTGGATGCCACCCGGATAAGATTGTGGGTAATATGTCCCAGAAGGAACAGGATTAGGTACCCCTCCTAATGGGTTATTATAAGAGTGCCCCCTGACCTGGGGTTGAGTGAAAGTGCCTCCTGAAGATACTCTCCAGGACTGTGAAGGGTTTCCAACCAACGGGGTTTGCCCCCCTGCTAGTGGTGGATTTATAACCGGGGTATGACTGGAAAATGAAGGTTTCCCTCTAGGAGGAGGATGAAAAGGGGGTTGTCCCCCTAGGGGGGTAGGCCCATCATGAAACGGTAGTCCTCTAGGAGGAAAAGGTGCGTTGGATGGTGGTTTCCCTCTAGCCGGTTTTGTTTGGACAGCAGGGGTCTTCATTCTCGGGTGAGCAGATGTGATGGGTCCATCATTAGGACTGACTTGTGCTGGTGTAGCAGTAGGGTTAACAACCCGATCGACTGGGTGACTCAAGGTTTGACCAGATGGTCCTGTTTCACTAGGAGGGTTATCAGGATGGAACGGTTGTCGAAAGGATTTGAAATGTTCGTAGAGATCGCGTCCCGATGAAGTCCTCCAAATAGAACGAGCGGGTGTGGGATTGGTATTTACTGCGGTGCTAGGACAAATAGGAGTCTTATATTCCTCACCAAAGATTGGTTGCGTGGATCCCATATATGTTTCGGTAAAAATCCTCTCTGGTAATCGTGGGACTTCTTCGTCTATGACATTCCCGAGGGAGTCTAAACGAAGTAAAACTGGTTCGAGAGGGGTCATCGAAGTGGGATTTGCAATTGTAACAAAAGCATCTTCTGGGTTATCTAACGGAGGAGTAATAACACTTTCAGTGTCAAATGGATTTTCTACCTCTCTACGGTGCTTGTCTTCGGGAGGGTTAGGAGGTAAGGGTTGATAGCCTTCTGGAGGCATCCCTTGCATCCTATGTGATCGACGAAGACCTTGATCGTCTATGGGCTCAATTATGGAGAAAGGCAGAACACACTGAAAATCTAGGGCCAAATAACGAAAAGAAACAACATACGCTAATAGAAATCTAAGAATCACAACCAAGCAAACATGACCTTCTTTTGATGACCATACTAGTTGGTGATGAAATCCAACATCGCGTGATCAAGTCCAGAAGGGGCGGGGATAGGGTGGAACAGTTACAATGGCGACCTGCTTAACGAACTTACGCCTTGGTGCAATCTTCCACACAGTAATTGTGGATTTACCCTCCAAGGAGCCCAAGTGAGTTTGACCAATGTCTTCTCCAGGTATAGTGAGACTTCCCGTCATCGTCACCTTGTGTAAGACCCTAAAGATTACGACCACTAAGGTTACCAATTCGCAGTCAGCCCCTGGGTAGGAACAGTCGACAGTCCAATCCGAACGTACGGGCAGGGTATCGAGCCTAAAATCAACTAAAAGGCTTCCATGCAGTAATTGTGGATTTACCTCAAAGTGATCCCCATAATACGATCTGACCACCACAATCAGTTGAACCACGGAGGGATAATCTCCGTAACTCACCCGAATGCGACCTCGTGCGTAACCCCTGTGTGAGAGGGGGATCCCAGGCAGACTTATACGATGATTGGATTTGACTCTCCCTAACTCAGGATGCTACTGTTTGTTTTGGAAAACTTTGGAGAGTTATGCTCACAGCCTAATCCAAAGTACTAAGTCTAGTCTACTGTTGGTGGAGGATCCTAGAAAAGAAAAAGTTCTAGATAATTTTTAATTAGCGTTGATTTTATAGCTGTTCTTTACGCAAAAAGGGGTGCATGGAGGTGAAACGAATGGAATTATGACTCAGTCCCAAAAATGCATCAGAGATGATAAGTATTCATTTCTTTTCGATGAACATCTATCTAAGGGAGAGAGAGAAAGTTCTTTTCACTAACAAGCACTAATAAGGAATGTCTTCAAACAAATTTTCTTCAAATCAAATCCTGATGTGATGCTGAAACTTTTGATATGCCTTCTAACATGTACAATCAATCATGAAGATGCTTTTTATTGTTTTCATATGAATAATGATTAATTCAACACAATTCTCAACTTGCTAATTATCTTCTTGGATGAATGAAAATTAGACCAACACAAGCAAGAATCATACAAACAATACACCCTCTCGTTGTAATCAAAACAAGAAGTGAAAGAAAAGAAACAATCAAAGAGAAAACAAACTTCACACCCAAAAGACAAAGTCGAAGAACAATGATCTTGACTAAAAACAAATGAAAATATATGTAGAACTTTGATGACCTTCACCAGCGTTTTTCGTTCAGTCGATGAGGAGAGAAAGACAATGCATGGGTTTCAAACTCCAAATGGCAGAAAAACTCAACAACAATAGTGAAGAAGGCTAAGAAATCCAAACAGCAAGATGTTTGTCCTTCAAGCAAAAGACAGATGTCCAAGCTGGAAAGAAGAACGATTGACTCACAAGGTTACCCAGCAGGAGAAACACAGAGAAAAACCCTGAAAAAACAATTCTGGAAGATTTATGGGCCAAAGGAGGGCTGACGCTCTGTTGCCAAAGGAAAAGAGCATTATAGCACTCTGTGTAAGGCTATTAGGGAGCGCTAGCGCTCTGTTAACACAAGGACAAGGGCTCCAGGTTTAAAAACTCCCAAAAATGTCAAAAATTCCAAAAATTGCAATTCAATCTCGACAATTACGCTGAGTATGATGGGGTAGGGAGCCAATCATCTCATGAAACCAACCAAAAGAGGAGTGAACCAGGTCTAAAACAATCAAGGGGTAAAACAAGGTCAATGAGGAGAAATCAAAACAAGAAATTTCGATTTGAGGTTATCTCCCGAGTGGAGTCGCCAGTTTCTGTTGTAGGAAAATCTCCCTGCGGACAGGTAGATCGCCTCTAAGAGCTTGACCTTAACTCTAGGATAGAAAATGCTTAACATGGACACTGACTTCCTTTCAAATCTATCTAAACCAACACATGAGAAGGAAGGAGAACATAAGTACCTCTTTATCAATGTTTGTCCCTGCACGCTCCGAGTTGAGCTCCGATCCTTTGCTCCTTGCTGAGTTCGGTAGACAAACAAGATACGACCACTTCCTACTCTATTGATATTATCTTGAAAACAAATCTATCTATCAATGATAATTTCATGTAACATCAGACACAAACTAGAAAGAAACAGGCCAAGCGTGTCATATCAATGAGAATAACGACAATAGTACTTACAATCGTAGATGCGAATGCGACAAATTCGTCGAGTCCTCTTCGTCTAACCCTGGCTCGAAAGATCCACAACCTGGATAACAACAGCTTCACTGATCACTCTCCTTTGGCTGACTGTGTGTTTCCTATGAGATCATAGGTTTCATGCTAGCAATTCTTCCCCCTTTCCACCATCATAGAGCTTGCTTATATAGGTTAAGAGGAGCTTAACCTCTTGAGTTATCTTTAGAACAAGTTGAGGAACTTCCTCCTTAGATCAGGGATCTCCTGATGGAACTAAGAATTCGAATGCAACTGCCTTCTAAACTTGAAAGATCCTCCCCTTATTCTCCTCAACGGGCCAACTACTGCCTCAGATTAGGCAATGCTCCTGCAAAAGGGGCATCAGAGCGCTGTAGCGCTCCCTAGGAAGCTTGGGGGAGCACCAGTGCCCTAAAGGTGGATAGCACTCCTTCATAGGGGCAGGGGAGCGTTATAACGCTCCCTGAAGCCTTATAGGGGAGCGCCAGCGCTCCCTAGACTGATATAGGGGAGCGCTCACCCCCATAACCTTTGATTAAAAGCCCTTCTCAGGTGTCAAGAGTTCTTTGACTTCAGTTAATCAATTCCCCTTCTCCAGATCAAGTGTATGAGATGTTTTAAGTACCTCCTTAGTGTCATCGACATGTCAGTATGCTCGAACAACGTTTGCGACACTTATGAACAACTTGTGACACTTGCGAAAGTTGTAAGGAAGATGCGACACTTACGACAATTTAGAGGAATATGCGACACTTATGACAATTGAGAGGAATATGTGACACTTATCCAGTTGAGTAATTTTGACGTGTAACAAAAACCATGTGCTGAAAATCACTAAAAATGGACGCAAAAAACCACAGGTATTTTTTTAGGGCTCTTCCCCCCTACAACCCCCCCTTTGACCCTCCCTTGCACCCAACGCATCACGATTACTAGGTATGGTCACACAAATAATATAGCACATACCCAACACTCTCCCACTTCTTATTTTCTTTTCATACAGAGGGTCACATGATTATGTTGGAATGTTCACCAATACTGAGAGGGAAGGGGTGAATCCGTATTGAACATTTTTTAAGATTTTTAACCATAACACATAAACATTGAGTTATCAACAATTTATCACTTATGGTTTAATTCAAGATATAATCAACATATAATCACAGATACACATCACACAAGATTTTTACGTGGAAACCCAAATGGGAGAAAACCACATAACACTTTTTAATATATATATATATATATATTATATTATTACATCCACAGGAAGAACCAACTTCAAATATTATCCAACACCAACTGGAAGGAGGCACCGCCCCCCTATTTATAGGCTCCAAACTGAAGGAAGCGACAACTCCCTAAATTCTCTAATACTAACTAGAAGGAGGCTCCAACCTGAAGGAAGCACCAACTCTCTAGATTCTCCAGATCCAACTGGAAGGAGGCTCTAACCCCCTAGTTTTATGAGCACCAAATAAAGGAATATTCAACTTTCCTGAAAGAACTAACCTACTATTTGAAGACACCAATCTTCCTGTGTGCCACCCAACTTCCCAGAAATATAAATAAGAGACTCAACCTATCACTGTAACTGTTAGCACATATAAAGTTTTCGGATTATGATGTATCTACATGGTTTTCTAAAATGACATAATTAGATATTGCATGATAAAACTCATGTTTTAATTTTGACAGCAAATGTGATTTTCGGTAGCTAAAATACGAAAGTTTATGGTTATTAGCTACCGAAAGTTAAATCATTTGGTAGATAAATGGTTCATTTACACCTATCATAAGTTGTCGAATGTGTAGAATATTACATGTGACTAAAGGGCCATATCACTCTCCTAAACCACCATTTGTACGCATGATATAATTTGTTTATATGCTTCCTAAATCACTTTCGATCATCATTAGTCTTATTTCCTAAATCGCTTTCGATCATCATTAGTCTGATTTCAAAGAAATATGATGCTTTGTTTCCTCCATGTCTAGTCAAAAAATAATAATCCTAGATCATGCCAATAATTATAATCGGTTTGATTTAACGACCATCATCGTTCAAATACATTGAATCGGTTGCTTGTCTCTTTAAATTATTTAAAATATTGCCACATCCTCCCAAAGCACTTTCATCTTTCGATTCTCCATTCTTTAGCCTTTTTTCTTCATTCTTCCTGCATGCTTATACCAAGTCAATTTCCCACCCTTACATATCATGTATCCTTCATCATCGGTCCAAATTTGAGCAATCTCTTAATAGTCACTAGTTTTTCGACATGAAAATTGCAAAAGGAGGTGTTGTTCTTAGAAAGGAATTACATGACGTTACATATCTTGAGGCGCATCTTGAAGCATGTGAGTTGTTTAAAAATGTTGGATGCTACAATTGTTTCCAAAAACTCCAGGGATATCATCAGATTATCACAGAGGCGTTTGCTGAAAATTTTGATGGGGTTAAAATTCAACTTGGACTTGTTCTGATGCAAATAGATGAGGCGAGTATAAAAACAACTATAGAGATGTCGGGTGAAGGTGAAAAATGGTTTAATACCACCTTAGTCAAGGAAATCAATTTCAGACCATTTCTTAAAAAGGATCATTAGAACATGAAATGGCAACATGAAATTCCTAGAAGTTATTTGGAGGATAAATGGCAGGAATTGTTGAAGATCATTCAAGTTTATATCACGTGTGAAGGGAGATATGGAAGGAATATGCTTTATCATTTCATATTTCTTATTCACTTCACTGATAATAAACCTTTGAATATGCCTTATTATTTACTTAAAATAATTACCAAAATGGCTTCCAAAGTTTAGGCTAATCCCCAAAAGGCTATCAACAGTTTGTTTCATCATGGCCTAATCAAACTTATAGTGTTAGAGGAGCTAAGTAGAAGGGATAAAACCCATGGTTATATTTTGTTTTGGGGAGAGTTTGAACAACAATCTCAACCATAAGGAAAAGGATCTTCCTCACAACAAATAGAGACTCCAAAGACAAGTAAAAGAAAGAGGAGAGATTTGTCACCTGTAGAACCTGTAATAGAATCTTCCTCATCAAAATCAAAGAAAATTAAAAGGAATCTTGAATTTGGGAAAGATGCAGAGGGTCAAATAAAGGCAACTACTACAAACATCCTCAATTTTCCATATTCAGATTCAGACTCAAAGTCACCTACTGCAACAATAGAGACTCCAGAAAAGGAAATACCTGAAACATCATCAAAGAAAGGGGTTAGTAAACAACCTATGGTTCATAAACTAAAAAAATAACTAGCAGATTTACAAGTATTAGAAAGGTATCTCAAAACAGAGAATGAAACTCCTAAAAAGACATCTCTCAAAACTAGTTCTGGATTGGACAAGTTAGACATTAAACATGTGACTCTAAAGCACAAGAACAGGAAGCTTTGGAAACAGAATAAAAAATTGCAAAACATTAATAGGGTTTTGAGGTTTAAACTTGCTCCTGGAAGACCAAAACCTAAATCTCGTCCCAGTCTTGATACCTTAGCAGAAACAACTCTCAGTTTTCATTAAGGTGCTTATGATAGATGGAGTAGGATTAAAGACCAAACATCAACATTTTTGACCAATTTTGAAGCAGTTATAGGTTTCGACAGCTAAAGCAAGGTTCAAATTTCATACTTAGCTGCCGAAATATCATTCCCAAAAAATTGGTAGCTAAGCGCATTTTGTTTTGACCCCTCTAGCTACCAAAAGTTCTGTTATGGACAAAGAGCATAGAAATCTTCCCAAAACGATGCAAATTGGTTCCAGAACACTCTAGAAGGCATCCAAAACGACCTTTCAGTTGTGACACATTATCAAGCCATTGCAACCACTTTCATATCAAATTAGATAAGGTTATTAAAGTAAGTCAAAATTTGTTCTATTTTTTGGGATTTTGTTGTAACTTCCCAAAATTTAGGGTATGAGTCATCAGGTAGTTGTTTCTATTTTAGGAATTTTTTTATCTTTGTAACAAAACCTATCTAAAGAGGTTCAACCTCCTAGAAACTATATATTCTATGTTTTCTCATGTAAAAGGGGTTCGACTTTCAACTAGGGAGGCTATTGGACTATGTATCAATTTCTTAGAACATCCTTATGAATTAATACATACATATTGTACTTTTAGAGGAAACGATTCATCACAGTATTTTTCCTGTTAATTCTTATCTCCATTATTGTTTGTCCTTTCCAGTATTTAGCTAAGAGTAAATTTTTTGAATTTATCTACATATGATGCTCCATTCATACAATAAATACTTTTTATGTGTTTAAATATTGTTGGTTCAGAATTCATCCATTCTTGATGCTCTGCTCATAGTAATCAAACTTTCCATATTTCATCTAAAGTTTCATTGAGAACTCATCCTTTGCTAGATTATGTTAGTGTGATGGGTTGTCCCTTTCTCTTTTCTGTTGCCATCCAAAATATTGTCTATTGATGAAGAATAACACTTACTTTACCTTTTCTTTCTGAAAGTACACCACCAATTATTAGGTCAATATTTTAATTTCAGAATTTGACTCCATTTCCCAATGGTACTTTCTCTCTTTCTTGTCCTACCATCTCTTTAAAACAAAAACAAACCTATCTTATATCATAATCTGACCTCAGAGTGTTATTGTTGTATATTTCTTGAGTGTGAAAGACTTTTGTCTTTTGAGAGAGCTCTCTCTAATTGTATAGGTAAGATTACAATCTAAAGCTGGTTGAAATGGTTACCTTGGGGTTTCTTTGATAAAGCCCAAAGAAAATACCAAGTGTTAATAGTAACTATCAATGAAACTAATACATTATCATCATCAATCTATCACTTTCACAGTCACTGTCACTGATACCGATACATCATCATCATCAACCTATCATTTTTACTGTCACTAATAATGGTACATCATCATCATCAAAACTGGTTCAACCACATAAAGCTTATGCCAATATCACCAATAACATCCCTCAAATCATATGCTCAAGATCACTATGATATGCATCAAACCACGTGCCAAGATATGCATCAGGAATGTGCCATGATATGAATCAAACCATGTACCAAGACCTCCAAGATATCCCCCAAGCATGTAACAAAATATCCAATATACACCTCAAACCATGTGCCAAAATATCCAATATATACCTCAAACCATGTGCCAAATTATCCAAGATATGCCTCAAGGCATATACCATAACATCCATGATGTGCCTCAAAACATGTACCATAACCATTAAGACATGCATCAACCATGTTACAAACCATTCAGGACATGTCTCAAGCATGTGCCAAGATATGCATCAAACATGTGTTTATCCATCCAAGGTATGCCTAAAAGAATATGCCATAACCTTCAAAATATGCACATCAAATAATATAAAAGGCCATACCTTTTATCATGTAAATAACTTGGTGCACAAGATATCAGATAATCAAGCCTTTCTCGGTTTCAACATTAAGAGAGGAGAACCTTCTTTAAAATTTTCCTTGGCCTCATTGGATTGGACTGGGAAACTAGCAGGGCCTCTTGTGATGAGTCTTGTGCAATCTGCAGGGGCCTCATGGGACACCCTATGCTTGAACTACAGGGGTCTTCTCAATTAGGGTTATGTAAGGTACCATGTCGATTATATTATAAGAAAAGAGAAATAATGCAGAGAATAATACCAAGATAGCAACAAAATACATAAATATTGTAGAGATAACAGCGGAACAACAAATTATATGGAACCAAAACACCATAATTATACCTTTATTGATAGGAAACAATGTTCACTTGCCTCTTCGAGGGGGAAACCTCTAGCAAAGAAGAGATCTATTACAATAATTATTCAAGACAAAACTTCTCATACCCTCTACTCTTATTTATACTAAATCTATCTATCCAAAAGAACAATCTAGAGGAAGATCCTTCTAGAAGCGGAAGATTCTATTAAGTCTTCTTACATTTGACTTATTCCTCCTTATTGCTAGGCCTTATTAATATTGACATTTATTACATGGAAATATATTTTTCTACCCACTTGAGGGGTTAGGGAGGTTAGGTCCCTAACATGCCCTCCCCCTTAAAATCATCATTGTCCTCAAGGCTAGAGATGAGGAATATGCTACAAAATGGTCGTTGGCTCCCACGTGGCATCTACTGGAGTTGTATCTTTCCACTGGACTAACACTTCCTTGATGGTGCACTAAGGAAGATGATGCTCATGCTAGTCCAAACATTCTTGTGGCTACAACCATATGGATCCTTCATCATCCAACTTGGGAAGGTTTGTTTGAGTTTGGAACTTAGTGTTGATATTATGGTAGCTTCGGGAGGTATGAATCTCTATTGTGAACTATAACAAGATTAGAATGTTCCAGAAGGAAGAAAAGAAATGAAGGAAACCCTAGACAAGATGTTGGCTGCAGAAATATAATTAATTTGAATTAATTAGTACCCAGAAGGAGAAGTCAGCCCAGGAAAGACTGCTAGAATTACTATAAATACAGGGCATTGGTCTCTCATTATTCACACTTATCAGAATTGCAGAGAGAAGTTTCTGCGCACTGTGGTCCAACAGTTTTGTGCGCAAGTCCTGGGGAAAGTACTGCACCAATTTTTGGGTGAGACTATCTATTCAGCTTGGTTACTTCTTGCTTGGTGCATTAGCCTCTCTGGGCTATTGGATTGCTACCAAGATTATTTTATCTGTCAAGGTCAAGGTGCTTGGAGGGTGGCTTCGGCCTATGGTTGGGTGGGTGAAAAGGGTATTTCCAATGGTAAAACGAGCACAATATTTTATAATCTAATAGGTTATGGGCCCACACCTCCTTCATTCAGTCTAAACACTGGAAGGAAGCATAACATCTAGGATATTGATCTCACCGAGGAACTGCCGCTAGGGTTACTAGCAGGAGCAACTTCCAAAGACATTACCACTAGGGTTACTAGAAGAAGCAGTTGCAGAAACCCTAATCTTATATCTAACACCTTGTGATGGAGAATCTTGCTCAAAAATAAGATATTCAGATGCGCCCTAACTTAGCGCACCTTTTAGCTCTCTCAAAAGACAAAAACGACGAAGTTGAATTTTTGGATCAAGGCATGACCAGTTACCAGTCAACCGAAGACATGAGTGAAACGATAAGTCTTTTACACTACTCAACACTTACTAGAATGATTGAAGATGACATGTGGATAATCGATAGTGGAGCTTCTAGGAACATGATGGGAGATCAAGCCAAACTCTCAAATCTAAATGAGAAGAAGACCTCGTACAAGGTAGAGATTGGAGACAAAACCACTTACCTCGTGGAAGGATTTGGACAAGCCTCCATCAAAATGAAAACAGGTAACTATGTTCACTTAAGCAATGTTTTATATGTAACTGGTTTAGAAAAGAATCTTGTATCGATATCTTGCCTAGAAGACAAGGGAAACAAAATAGCTTGCGTGTATGGAAAGGTGTTATCATGGCATAAAGACTCCATCATAGAGAATGCTAGGGTTATTGGAAGTCGTGAAGGAAATCTATATAGACTACTAGAACAAAATGAAGAAGTTCTTGTACACAACGAAGTCAACCCCAATGAACTTTGGCACAGAAGGTACTATTAAGGTCCTAACCCGCACATAGGTAGATCAATGTATTCGGATGTAATAAAGGTCAATATTAATAAGACCTTTCAATAAAATAGAATAAGGCCGATGTAAGAAGACCTAATAGAAGCTTCCGCTTCTAGAATGATCTTCCTCTAGATGCTTCTCTTAATATACATAGTGAGTATAAATAAGGGTCGAGGGTATGAAAAACCCTAGCTTGGATATTACTGTAACAGAGCGTTGCTCGACTGGAGGTTGCCCCCTCGAAGAGGCCTGTGAACATTGCTATCTGATTCAAAGTGCTATTTCTGTTGCTATTTCATATATCATTTCTGTGTATTGTGAAGATTATGCTGGATATTTTACTGTTATTCTGTCATTTCTAGCATTTTGTTTTTGTTCTGCATATTTTATATATGTGGTATCTTGCAAGTGGTATTAGAGCACTTTCCTTGGCAGAAATTGTGGGTATTTGTTTTTCAGGGTAGAGACGTATTCCGGCGTCTTTAAGCCACAAAGATCTGTCGTTACGCACATAAACCCACGGTTGAGGGATTCATACACGCAGGAAATACAAGTGGTTCTTAAGCGCACGTCTGTTGGCCACCCTTGTAACCCCTGTTGGTACCCCTTCGAGTGGTAGCGCATCAGAAAACACCTGTGTACAGACCAACCTAGATTTCCTGAAGCCCTCTGTAGATAAACCTATCGACCGCCGGACTGCTATAGTGTCACCGAGAACAACACTCGGGAAGATACTCTCTAGTACCTAGGTAGTCGAGTAGTACGGCTAAGGGTACGGTCTATACTCCTTAGTTAGTGCCCTGAGATATTGGGCCGAGTACTACTGTTGGACCCCGCACGTATATCAGAGAGCTATAGCACAGGGCAAACCCTTGTCTGTAGAACCCTTGGGGAACCTAAACAACAATATACACAAATTAAACCGGCAAGATATATTAACCCGCA
>ML786920.1:171773-183124 GCA_009831015.1 Picea engelmannii | reverse complement strand
TCTGATTCAAAGTGATATTTCTGTTGCTATTTCGTATATCATTTCTGTGTATTGTGAAGATTATGCTGGATATTTTACTGTTATTCTGTCATTTCTAGCATTTCATTTCTGTTCTGCATATTTTATATATCTGGTATCTTGCAGGTACACTCACATTAACTATCAAGCATTACCCTTTCTCAAAAGGATGGTTGAAGGAATACCAAAGTTGCAGTCTACACATGAAGGAATCTACAAAGGATGTGCTCTTGGGAAGAATATCAAGAAACCATTCCCAAGAAGGAACAATAGATCTAAGGATATTCTAGATCAGATACACTCAGATGTTTGTGGTCTGATGCCAGTAAAATATCTAGGAGGATCTTCTTACTACATAATATTCATAGATGACTATTCAGGAAAGACTTGGTTATATCTACTCAAGACAAAAGACGAAGTATTCAACAAGTTTCAAGAGTTCAAAGCAGTAATAGAAAATCTCACGAATAAGAAGATCAAGACTCTAAGAACCGATAATGGTGGAGAATACACATCAAAGGAATTCATTGCATTCTGCAAATGGGCAGGGATTAGGAGGGAGATGATTGTTCCTCATAATCCTCAACAAAATGGTGTAGCAGAAAGAAAGAACAGATCCATTGAAGAAACCGTAAAAGCCTTACTAAATGATCAAGGTCTATCCATGTTCTTATGGGGAGAAGCAGCAATGAAAACAGTATATGTGCAGAACAAAAGTCCTCATCGTATATTGAAGGACATGACACCAGAAGAAGCTTTCTCAGGTAAGAAACCTAATGTGGAAAATCTAAGAATATTTGGATGTCCTGTTTACTCTCACATTCCCAAGGACAAGAGGAATAAACTAGAACATTTAGGAAAGAAAGGGATATTCATGGGATACAATGATTCATCCAAAGCTTATAGAATATATATTCCAGAACAACACAAGATCGAAGTCAGCAAAGACGTAAAATTCAATGAGAAGATGGCCTTCAAGAAGTCCATAGAAGAAACTATAGAAAAAGAAGAGATTGAATAACTTAACGAAGAAAGCACAGAAAACGAAAATGACGAAAAGGAACTACCTAATCATCCTATGGAGCCATGTGAAAACATTGATTTAGATATCGTACCTAAGACCAAGAAAAGATCATCTTGGATTGAAGCTACCTTACAAGATGAAAAAATACTCAAGGTTCTAGAAGGAACATTAAGAAAGAGTAAAAGACCTAAAATATTCTCAATTTATGCAACATACATGATGAAGCTTCTAGATGAAGAACCTACCACATTTGAAGAAGCAGTTCAAAAGGGACAATGGAAAGAAGCTATGATGGAAGAAATTCAATCCATTATGAAAAATGAGGTATGGGAAATCGTACCAAGACCTAAAGAAAAATTGGTGGTAACTTCAAAATGGGTGTACAAGATCAAACATACATCAGACGAAAACATGGATAAGTACAAGGCAAGATTCGTATCTAGAGGGTTCTCCCAGAAGGAGGGAGAAGATTATGATGAGACGTTTTCTCTGGTGGCCAGATATACTTCCATCGTAGCTATCATATCTCTTACCGCTTCCATGGGATGGAACTTACATCAGATGGATGTAAGGATAAATTTCCTCAATGGAGCTATTGAAGAAGAAGTATGTATTGAACAACCTCAAGGGTTTGAGGTACATTCCAGAGACACTCACATTTGCAGATTAAAGAAATCTCTATATGGACTCAAGCAAGCTCCAAGGGCTTGGTATGCCAGAATGGACAAATATCTAACGAGACTTGGTTTCTCCAAGAGTCATGCAGATCCAAAATTTTACTATAAAGTCATGGACAATGCACCTGTAATCCTACTACTATATGTTGATGATCTATTCATAATAGGTGAAGAGTTTCTCATCATCTAGTGCAAGAAGGAATTATATTTTGAATTTGATATGAAATATCTAGGTCTCATGCATTATTACTTGGGACTCGAAGTATGGCAGAAGCATGGTGAAGTATTCCTTGGACAAGGAAAGTACGCAATAAATATCCTTCATAAATTTGGAATGATGGATTGTAAGTCCATGGACACTCCTATGAATGCAGATATATGAAAACTGAAAGATTTAGATTCTGATCCAGTAGACCCATATCTATATCGACAACTAATTGGGTAATTGATGTATTTGGTAAATACTCGACTAGACATTTTCTTTGTCGTAAATACACTAAGCTAGTTTCAGGTGGAACCAAGACATGAACATTGGATAGCTACAAAGCATGTATTAATATATATTCATGGGACAATAAACTATGGCTTGAAATATACTTCATCCAGTGATATCCAACTTCATGGATTCATAGACTCTGATTGGGAAGGAAGTGCAGAAGATAGAAAGAGCACTTCATGTATGTGTTTCAGCTTGGTCTCCATTATGATATCTTGGGGAAACATGAAACAAAAGTCTGTCACACTCAGTACAATAGAAGTAGAGTATATCATAGCATGTGAAGCATGCACAAAAGAAATATGGCTAAGGAAGATAATCTCCGATTTATTTGATCAGATTCCAGAATCGACCATAATACATTGTGATAATCAGAGTTGTATAAGATTATCAGAACATCCTGTGTTTTATGAAAGGTCGAAACACATTGAGATTAAATACTATTTTATTCGAGATAAAGTCCAGGAAGGAGAGGTAAAGATCGAGTATATCCCCACAGATGAGTAGACAATAGGCATCCTGACAAAGCCTCTATCCAGAATAAAGTTTGCATATTTTCGAGAGAAGATGGGGATTGTGGAAATAACTCCCTTAGCTGAAAGGGAAGAAATGACTCTCCAGGTTGGGAGGGAGCACTGAAAATATTATTTAAGACATTTATTTTTTAGATTGAAAAATAGTCCATCTTGGACAGATTCTTTCCTGTTCGGAAAGTGGCTTGAGATTTCTGACAGAAAACGATTTCCCAATGTGGTTAACATGGGAAATGGTCCAGATTGCTGATGTATCATAGACAACGAATTCCCATTGTGGTTAACATGGGGAGTGGTATAGGGCAATCTCTCTTCTTGAGGGTTACTCAAGAAGACTGGCCCACCTCACCGGACAGTGATTTCTCATTGTGGTTAACATGAGGAATGGTCTGTTTTGGAGGTTGATATAAGACATTATTTTCTTCTTGTGATTAACAGAGGAAATGGTCCCGACACTCATTCCTTAGGGTTTATACATTCTCTCTAGGGTGCACTTTGATTTGTGTAGGAGGAATGGCCTAGGGTGGGGAATGGTCCAGGCTCATCAATCAGGGACATGCATTCCTTAGGGTTTATACATTCTCTCCAGGGTGCACTTTGATTAGTGTAAGAAGAATGGCCTAGGGTGGGGAATGGTCCTGGTTCAAAAGACAAGATAGTTATTCTTCCTTGCTTGAGAATAATAGTCTAGATATCTCATTGTTCTACTCTGAGGGCAGATATTATTTCATATCTCACAGACGTGAGTGAAACATTGGCCTAGATGATTCAATTTATTTTAACAATATTTTTCTGTGCAGGTTGACATCAGTTGATTTTTATGGAGACTGCATGTCTCCAGATAGTAGAGATATACTACTGTGGTGGATTTGTTCCATTGTTTGTGACTAGGTGTCACAGTTTGAGTAGTTGCGTACTACCATGGATAAACACAAGTGTGTTCTATCAATTGATATTGTACCAACTATCATAGGAGATTATCTAGTTGGATAATAATGACGGTGCTCGTGATACTACCAATTGAATGTTCTGTTTGTGCTCAAGACTATACCTCCCTAGCTAGGAGGGAGTGTTGATATTATGGTAGATTCAGGAGGTATGAACCTCAATTGTGACCTATGATGAGATTAGAATGTTCTGGAAGGAAGTAAAGAAATGAAGGAAACCCTAGATAAGATGTCGGCTGTAGAAATATAATTAATATGAATTAATTAGTACCCAGAAGGAGAAGTTGGCTCAGGCAAGCTTTCCATAAGTACTATAAATACAGGGCACCAGTCTCTCATTATTCACACTTCTCATAATTGTAGAGAGCAGTTTCTGCGCACTGCAGTCCAACAGTATTTTGCGCAAGTCCCGGGGAAGGTATTGTGCCAGGTTTTGGGTGAGACTATCTGTTCATCTTGGTTACTTCTTGCTTGGTACATTAACCTCTCTTGGCTATTATATTTCTAGCAGGATTCTTTTCTCTATCAAGGTCAAGGTACTCGGAGGGTGGCTTCGGCCTATGGTTGGGTGACAAGGGTATTGTCAATGGTAAAATGAGCACAATCTTTTATATTCCAACACTTATTTCCAATCACCTTCTTTAAGTAGGAGACATGAAAAATAGGATGGAGCTTAGTAGGATTGGAAAAAGCTAACTGATAGGCCACCTGTCCCATGCACTTGAGAATTGTATAAGGACCATAAAATTTGGGCGCCAGTTTCTGACAATGTTTGGCCTTGACTAAATTTTTCTTATAAGCTTGTAGTCGAAGAAATACTTGGTCTCCTTCAACAATTTGACGTTCTGAGTGACCTTGATATGCTTTTTTCTTCATGCGATTCTGATCCATGACAAAATTTTATTTTAGGGTATGGATAGTAACCTCTCTAACTGTAAGCATTTGGTCAACCTCCTGGACCTTTGAGACACCTGGCATGTAGGAGATAATAGAAGGTGTATGTTTTCCATATACTACTTCAAAAGGAGTCATGTGAGTAGTTGTATGGTAAGAAGTGTTGTACCACCATTAATATAATGTTAACCATTGAGCCCATTGATGTTTCCTTTTATAGGAAAAACACCTCAAATATGTCTCCAAACACTTGTTGACAAATTTAGTTTGACCATCAGTTTGGGGATGATATGCGGTGCTGAGATGCCATTGGGTGTCATGTATCCTGGACAGTTCTTTCCAAAAGTTGCTAGTGAAAGTGAGATCTCAATAAGAAATAATCGAATGAGGCATTCCATGAAGCTTGAAGACACGATCCATGAAAAGTTGATCCACAGTGGATGTGGTAAATGGGTGTTGAAGAGCACATAAATGAGCATACTTGGAGATGTCCCTCCAAATAATGGGTGGAATTGGAAGCGGTTGTAGTGTTCCAGGAGATTTGATTGTTTCACTCTTGTTGCATTAACAAACATCACATTCTGCCACAAAAGTGTGAGCGTCCTTTTTCATACCATCCCAGAAAAAAGAACATTTGACCCGATCATAGGTTTTGGTAAACCCTGAGTGCCTAGTTGTGGGTGTAGCATGAAGCTCAAAAAACAACATGGATTTAAGTTGTGACTGTTTACTTAAAACACAAACAACCTTTGTAGCGAAGCTCATCATTGTGCTAAGAGTACCCTGATGAAATTATAGATTTGTCTTGCAATTGTTGGATCATATGAAAAATTTTAGGATTTTGTAGCCATTCCTGGTGAATAGCTTGGAGCCAATATGACACAATGAAGGAGAGGGAGAAAAGGGACCCTTCATCTTCATATTTTCATGAACCACATTTTCTTTTCCTTTCCTGTAAATGATCTCATAATCATATCCAAAGAGATTAGTCACCTAGTTTTGTTGCTTTGGGGAGGAAGTTAATTGCTCTAGAAAATACTCGAGGCTTTGATGATCTGTATTAATTCGGAAGTGTTTCCCCAAGAGATAAGTGAACCAGAGATCCACAACATGATTACCAGCCAACATTTCCTTTTCATATATTGATTGGCCCAAATGGAATTTTTACAATTGTTTGTTGTTAAAGGCCAAAGGTATTCCATATTACATAAGGAATGCTCCAATTCCTCTCCTAGAGGCATCACATTCTAGGACAAAGGTATTTGTGAAATCAGGAAGGGCCAAGACCGAAGTAGTGGACATAGCCACCTTCAAGGCTTGAAATGCTTGATCAACTGCAAAATTCCAAGTGAAATAATTATTTTTAAGGAGAGCGGTGAAAGGCACTGCAATATTTCCATAATTATGAACAAACTTGTGATAATATCACGTTAAACACAAAAAACCATGCAATATTTTGATAGTATTGGGGTGAGGCCAATACTTCATTGCTTCAATATTCTTAGGATCCACTTGGATACCATCCTTTCCAACAATATGACCCAAGTAATATACTTTTGATGCATCAAAGGAACATTTAGAGTGTTTGAGGAAAAGCTGGTGTTGAGAGAGTAGATGGAGAACTTGATCCACATGGGCAATATGGGATTGACAAGTTTTACTATAGATGAGAATATCATAAAAGAAAACTAAGAAAAAATGATGGAAAAAAGGAGGGAAGACATGATTCATGAGGATTTGGAATTTGGAGGGGGAATTACACAGGCCAAAGGGCATGACCAAGAACCCATAGTGACCCTCATGAGTTCGAAAGGAAGTCTTGGGGATGTCATATTCTTGCATACATATCTGGTGGTAGATGTTGTCGCAAGAGTTGACTCTAGGTTGCAATAGAGCCAAGCCTTAGCACATTTTAAATGAAATAATAATGTGTCGATTGATCAGTCATATGAGGCTTCTAGAACCAGGTCTGAAACAGGCCTTTCAATCACTTATAGATCAGAAATGAAGAGGCATGACCTCGTTTTCCTAATTTAATTGAAATAAGGAAGATGGATAGAAGATAGGGGATAAAGGAGACTAAAACGAAGAGTTAGGTATCTAATCACAATAATTCTAATATTCATTTCAAAAGAGTAATGAAAAATAACTTTGAAATACAAACATGTATATATATAACTTGTAATCTAGGCAGAAACAATCAAGCTACAGGTCTTGTTTTGCTCACAGCATAAACAGAGGAAAAATTGAACCTAACAGGCTTCCCAGTAAATGACTATAGCAAAGGGATTATTGAGTTAGAGCCATTACAAGCTGAATATGTGAAAGAAGGAAGAAATAATGAATGTAAACCAAAGAAAACAATATAGGAAAAACAAAATTACACAGTGACAAGGTGTAGAATCTCTTGATATTCTGGTCTATATTTGCTGAAAGAAATGGCATTAAAAACCCAGCCTCAAAAAGGCTCTCGGGCTGTTCCCCCCCTCCTTCAAATGTTACAAATATTCCTCATATAGGTCTTGAGGTTGAAAATCCTCCCAAATCTAAAAGATAACAACAGTTACAATCAATTCTTGAAACTTTCTGCCATAGAAAATGGGCCAAACTACTGAAACCTGGGGCTGCGGTTATGGTTCTGTATCTCTCGAATCGTGAAATCTAGGTATAAACTGAAAGAAAATTTTGTGCATCTATTTATTATGATAAAAAATCTCTCTCGGTTCCCTGCGATCCATTTTCATTTGTCCCAGATCTACATTTTACAAACATATGTCAAAACAAGAAAATATGAGATCCGAAAATTAGGGCTCGGAGATGGATTTGATTCTCCAAATATGTGACACCTGTAGAAAAAATGAGAGAGGCTATTTATCTCTGATGTGTTAGGAACAAAATCCTCCGATCGTTTCTCAAAATGATCCTCCAATCGCTCATAATAAGCATTTGAAAATGATGACTCAACACAGTAAAAAACACCACATTTCTGAAAACGAACCTCATCTTGTGGGGGCCCTTTTACGTCCTTCCAAAGATCCAAATGAAATTATGAATAATCCAATTTAAATATTAGTATTTGTAGATGTCGATCGACTGTTCGAACGCGGAAAATGGCCTCTCCAAGGCTGATAAAAATGGTTTTTTCCCAAGGCAGTGTTTTTCATATGACTGGGGTCCCAATTTCAGGTTTTCGGGTTTTGGGGAAACGAAGAAGTGGTTATTTAAAACCATACGTTTGAAAAATCCCCTAAATAGAGCCTGGATTTACATGTCATACCATTCTTTCGATTTCTGGGCATGTGGCACACCTCTTTCGGGTCTCCTCATGAGTCTTTCTTCATGCGACTTAACGCTCGAACAATTGGTGTGTTTCTTTGATCCCCACGTGAAAACCTCTCCTTGGAGTCTTGTGTGTGTGTATTATGACTTGGCATGTAGATTTATGGTGGATAGTCGGAGATCGGGATGTGAAGGATAGTGAAATCAAGGCAAAGGGCTTGGCTTAAAATATATTTTTTCCAAACTTCAAAATAGAATATTAATTTTAAAATTCTAAAATAATTTTAAAATAATATATGGAAAGAACCAAACTTATATTTTGATTGTGTAACTTGACACTCTTCACAATGAAGGAATTGCGAATTAGGACAAAATGAGAGACATTGGCAAACTTTTAAAGCTTTTGAGATCTTGATGGTAGAAAAGTTCGACGAAAAAGGTGATAGGTTTTAGAGTTTTTACTGCGGCGGAAAGGTTGCATTGAATGGTGCAAGGGTTTGATGGTTACACAAGCTTATGCTAGGTGACAAGGGTCTAAAACTAATTGGCGTAACTAACATAAATTTTGGAGAAAGACACTGAGTTGAAAAATTTTCGACATTTGTTCCAACATAGGGTCCATCTAGGGATGGTGCTTTCCTGTAAAGCACCAAGAAAAGTAGACCACGTGCCTTCATCCATTGGGCGAACTGAAATCATCCTTATCAAACTCTGAACCCTATCACTTCACTTGTGTCTTTCCAATACAAAAAACCGCTTATGCATTCATTGGGATATGGATTCGTAATGCCTTAAATCAAAACCATATTGGATGCCAAAATGAACTAGAAACATACGGAAAACACCGCTGTAATATAATGCTCAAAGACAAACTTATTTATATACATCACCTACTCTAACTGATATCACTACTTTTTTCAAGTATAGGAAAATTTCCAAATCAACCAAGCGAGTATCTAACTAACAAGCTTGATTATGCTTCCATATTTGAACATGAAAATGATAGGAGCAGCTGGAAATTTCAAAACATGCCCTGGGAGAGTACTTACAGTTTTGAAATTCAGACTTCAAGAAAT
Organism: Picea engelmannii; assembly: GCA_009831015.1. Taxonomy (NCBI): domain Eukaryota; kingdom Viridiplantae; phylum Streptophyta; class Pinopsida; order Pinales; family Pinaceae; genus Picea; species Picea engelmannii. The sequence continues at coordinate 174,180 of ML786920.1, read as the reverse complement.
TGGAAACAAAAAATTCAATCCGCCATTTTGACTCCATATAAAATGTTGCTGGATTGTATAAGGGAAAAGATATACAACTTTCACAATTTATCCATACTTCCTCCTGCTAGGCAAGCTGTCTGGAATACTTTTGCGCACTTTGTCCACTTCTTATTTTTTCTTCTTCTGGTGCATAAATTTTGCATTGAAACTTACTGGTATGTTTCTCAATAGTTGCTAAATAGGAAGGAGAGATCAATTGCTTCATTAATCCGTTCTTATGTCCTTCATCTGCTGTCCAAAGATATTTTTGATAGCTGTCATACATAGGCTGATTTATTTCAAGATGTTGTCGATTTCTTTCCTGTTGAACAAAAGTTTCTTGTTGCTCATCATCTTTAGAAACAATTTCATCATATTCATCAAACAAAGGAGGACTGTCGTAAATTTTTGTGTGCGATGAAAAATAAATCTTCTCTTCTTTCTCTTCTTGATATTCATCATAAACAAGTTGCTCATAGCACATTCTAGAACATTGACTTTCAGAAATTTTTGTTTTGTTAGTATCTAGGAAAGATGGTTGAATATCCACAGACTGATTTTCATGGGGAGTTACAACCATGATCATACCTAAAATCTCTATTACATTTGGATGATTATAATCCTCTTGAAACTCTTCATGAAATGGCTTTTTAGCGACATACAATTTATCATATTTCAGGACCTTTACTTGATCGTGAAACTAATACGTAAGGGATTCTTCCATAGCAAAATGACTATGTTCTATTTCAGCTAACAATGATTGTATATGACCTCCCATAAGTTGTTGGTCTTCATGAATATTTAAACCAATGATTTCATCATCATATTGTACAATTAAACCATTTTCAACATCATTAATATTAAAAAACTCATTATGAACGTATTTCTCTTTAACAATAGAATTAAAAATAGAGTCATATATGAATCAGCTTGAATCTAGGTATTCATCTAAAAAAGCATTTTCCTCCTCATTGTTGCAGCAAATCTAGTTGTGAAGGCCTTCTAACCTTTCCACTTCATCTTCATGGAGCTTGGTTTGATCTTCTTCTTGAATATGATCAGAAGAGCTATCATATCCTTCTTCTTTATCAACCAACTCTTCTTCATATTGATTGTCTTCATCGACTTGAGAAATTTATGTTATTCCTTCCTCCTCTTCAAGAATATTTGTTTGATCTTTTTGTCTTATGAATTCTATATTGCGGAAATCTTCAAAAAGGATTTCAGTTGAATAGATCCTCTTACAATGTTGATGAAAAAATGTGTGGAAATATTTCAATGAAGGAATATTGGAATGGGGTAAATATTTATACCAGAGTCTAGCATCTCTTTCCAACAAAAACGTAAACAATTTCATGAGGACATCTTCATGATGTACATTTAATTCATCCATGAGCTTGTGGAATTCAAACAAGTGTTGAGAAGGATTGTCGTCTGCATATCCTCCAAATTTAGGAAGGACATCTTACCAAATTTTAATGTCTGGAACAGTGTTTGGAAAACCATAAACATTGTAAAGTCTAGAGGAGCAAACCTCGCAACAATCCTAGCAATGAACGAATTCGACATTTTGAGACCAGTGGAGTCACCAGTGAATCATGTAGAGTCTTCGAACCAAGGAGTCTCCAAGTGAATGATCATAGCCAATTGAATGCCTATCCCTTGTTCACCATCAAGAAATAGATTTGAACATTTTGTCGTATCCCAGGGAAGATAACTTTGTTCCTTCGTCCCTGACAATGACCCTAGAAAATGTTGTCACAAGAGTTGACTCTACACTGTAATAGAGCCAAGCCTTAACAAATTTTAAATGAAATAATAATGTGTCGATTGATCATTCATATGAGGCTTCTAGAACCAGGTCTGAAACGGGCCTTTCAATCACGTATAGATTAGAAATGAAGGGGCATGACCTTGTTTTCCTAATTTAATTGAAATAAGGAAGATGGATAGAAGATAGGGGATAAAGGAGACTGAAACGAAGATTTAGGTATCTAATTATGATAATTCTAATCTTCATTTCAATAGAGGAATGAAAAATAACTTCAAAATATAAACATGTATATATATAACTTGTAATCTAGGAAGAAACAATCAAGCTACAGGTCTTGTTTTGCTCATAGCATAAACAGAGGAAAAAATGAACCTAACAGGCTGCCCAATAAATGACTATAGAAGAGGTATTACTGAGTTAGAGACATTACAAGATGAATATTTGAAATAAGGAAGAAATAATGAATGTAAACCAGAGAAAACAATACATGAAAAACATAATTACAAAGTGACAAGGTGTAGAATCTCTTGGCATTTTGTTTTATATTTGCTGAAAGAAATGGCATTACAAACCCAACCTCCAAAAGGCTCTCGGGCTGTCCCCCCCCCCCCC
>ML786920.1:153692-165958 GCA_009831015.1 Picea engelmannii | reverse complement strand
TATTAATGCAAAGAAAAAGATTACAGAGAGATTTTACAAGAGAGTTTCTCACAATCGATCATCGAAAAATGACCCTCCATGCTCTTTAAATAGAGATCATGGACCAATCGGGTGTTAAGCCACGGATCAATGGCCGTTAAGATTGAGGAGAGTATGAACCGTCGGATCACTCTATGTTGGGAACATATCGTGACCGTCGGATTGCCTAACTACAAATGCATACTAGTGCATACTAAAGAATCACACTTTTACCTAACGACATATTAGACCAAGTAGATCTTAACTAACTCCTAAGTGTCTAAATATCCTAACATCCTCATGAGTCTTTCTTCATGTGACTTAACGCTCGAATAGTTGGTGTGTTTCTTTGATCCCCACGTGAAAACCTCTCCTTGGAGTCTTGTGTGCATGTCTTGTGACTTGGAATGCATCTTTACAGTGGATAGTTGGATATCAGGACGTGAAGGATAGTGAAATCAATTCAAAGGGATTGGTTTAAAATATATTTTTTCCAAACTTCAAAATAAAATATTAATTTTAAAATTATAAAATAATTTTAAAATAATATATGGAAATAACCAAACTTATAGTTTGATTGTGTAACTTGAAACTCTTCACAATGAAGGAATTGCAAAGTAGGACAAAATGAGAGACATTGGGAAACGTTTAAATATTTTGAGATCTTGACGGTAGAAAAGTTCGTCGAAAAAGGTGATAACTTTTAGAGTTTTTACTGCGGCAGAAAGGTTGCGCCGAATGGCGCAAGGGTTTGATGGTTACACAAGATTACACTAGGTGACAAGGGTATGAAACTAAGTGGTGTAACTATCATAAATTTTGGAGAAAGACACCGAGTTGAGAAATTTTCGACATTTGTTACAACAGTAGCCAGAACACAAATCATGTTTAGTGAAGTACTGAGCACCACTCATCTCATCCAAGAGATCATCAATATGGTGAGTTTATTGAGGGAACGAAAGTCAGGAAACATGCACCAAGTACCTTATTTATTGAGTACCATGACCACAAGAGAAGAATAAGGGCTAGTGTTGGGGCGGATAACACCCGCTTGGAGAAATTCCTGCATTGTTTTCTTAATTTCATTATTTTGGGAAAAGGGATGACGATAGGGGTGAACATTTTGAGGAAGATTTTCAAGAACAAGGGGAGTGGAATGATCATGAACACCACGAGAAGGCAAAATTACTTGAGGAGCGGAAGCAATAGCTTGATGTTTGGAGAGGATAGCTTGGAGGTTAGGATGCACAGAGGGTGTCTGGAATTCTTGAATGGAATGGAGTTGAGCAATAATAACGGAGTGGCCTTTCTTGAGGATATTTTTCCATGAACTGATTATCTCATGAGAACCAAATTTTATACTTTTTAATTGATACATTTGTCCCTTCTGTTGGAATTGCATGGTTAATTCCTTAAAATCCATAAGAATGGGACCCAAAGTACATAACGATTGAGAACCTATCATAATGTCACAACTTCCCATGTCAATGGAAAACATATGACATTTCATGTGGTAATGGACAATTTGAAGACATACATTTTCACAACTCCCATCACATTTCATGGACCCACCATTGGCTATCATGATTTGAAAATTATTGACAACACGAATATAGCAATTTGTTTCCTGGGAAATGCAATGATGAATAAAATTGTGGGTGCTACCAATATCAACAAGGATGATGACCTTCCTATGCTTAATATAGCCAATGAGCTTGAGATTTTGTGGAGCATAGAAGTCAGTTAGGGCATGCAAGTAAATGAGTGTGTCAACGGGCTCCTAGGTAGCATCAAGAAGGGAAGGCTCTTCAATAAGGGGAACTGTCACATTTTCTTCAGGAACATCTTTGGAAATGGACATAATTTTTTTTTGTTCCTTACACTTATGCCTCAGAAAACACTTTTCATCACAACTATAGAAAATATATTTCACTTGGAATTCAACCATTTCATCCCTAGTTAATTTCTGGACCTTGAGGGGAGTGGCAGGGGCGTTAGGATTAGTGGTTTGAGGGAGAGGAACAAAAGAGGGTTTTTTGTTCTGGGAAAAAACAACTTGTTGGGCCTCTTTGGAACATTTAGTAGATTCCAAATAAGTCTAAGGGTAGTCCATGAAAAACTAGGATTGGATTTAATCCTTTAGGCCAGTGATAAAGAATTCGTAGAAGAATGCATTTGACATGCCCTCGGTTCGAAAGGAAAAATGCTCAAAAGCATTGATAAAGTATTCCACTGTGCTTGACTATTTCAACTTGGTCAAATGACCAAGATAGTGGGTATCAGTTTCAAAGAGGTCATAGAGATATACAACAAATTGGGTCCATGCAATATACCCCTGACGTGAATTTTTACGCCATTGCCACCATTTCCAACATAGCGAAGTTTTTCCAACTCATCAGTAATACCATGTAGAGAAAAATAATGCTCCATTTGAGTGACCCAACCCGTGGGATCATAGCCATTAAATTGATTGACCCCAACATGGGGAAGAAAGGGTTCTCGATGAAAGGAGTTGGATTGAAAATGCATAGAATGAGAGGAATCAACAACATCTAGTTGGTCCAAGGAGGAAGGACCCGAAGTGTGGTTCAACAACTAGTTGAAAACAAACTAGAGGGTGTAAAATTGGTTCATGAATTTGGCATCCATGGTGTCAAATTGGTGTTGGACTTGGGTCTCTAATTGTACAATTCGGGAATTTGTAGAGCCAATCTCCAAAGTCACTTGTTGGATGGATTCCTTGGCTTGATTGATGGAATCTTGTAGGTCTTGGTTGCAAGTGTTGGCCATTTGGAGAGGGGCAGTGAGGGAAAAGGAAAATGGGTGGGTGGGACAACAAAAATTGACTTATAAGTGATAGGTACCATGAGGATCTGGGTGAGAAGGGGAATATAATGGGATAGACAGAAAAATAGGGAATTTGGGAAGGGGTTGGGTCCACTGAAAAAAGGCTTACAAATGAAAGGTACGACTGGGGTCAGGGAGAAAAGGGGAATCCAATGGGATAGGTCCCAAATAAGTGTGTTGGTGGGAGTTATACTCTGAGCTAAAGAATACTGCAGTGTTGAAATTCCCAAATTCTTAACAGGAAAAAATATGTAATAATTCCACAACCAGAATGCAGGAGGCACAGTTGTGCGGAAATAGTTATTTGTCTGCTATGTTTTTGTTTCCTTCCCAAGGGTTAGGGTATTCAAGGGTTCTACATACAAGGGTTTTCTCTATTCTATATCTCTTTGATATACATGTAGGGTCCAATAGTAGTACTCAACCCAATATCTCAGGGAACCAACTAAGAGGATGGACCATTCCCTTAGCCATACTACTCGACTACCCACGTACTATAGAGTATCTTCATGAGTGTTGTTCTTTATGGCACTATAGTATTCAGGTGGCCAATCATTTTATCTATAGAGTGCTTTAGGAGATCTAGGTTGATTAGTATACAAGTGTTGTCTGATGCACTACCACTCGAAAGGGGTACTAAAAGGGGTTACAACGGTGGCCAACATATGTGCGCTTAAGTACCACTTGTATTTCCTGCATGTATTACTCTCTGACCATAGGTTTATACATGTAACGACAGATCTCTGTATCTTTAAAATGTCATAATACATCTCTACCCTGAAAAAAATTAACCCATAATTTCCTATCGAGGAAAGTGCTCTGATACCACTTGTAAGGTACCGAGTCTATTATATTATCAAAAAAGAGAAATAATGTAGAGAATAACACCGGGATAACAAAAAAATATGGAAATACTGCAGAGATAACAACAGAAAAACAAATTATATGGAACCACAACACCATAATTATACCTTTATTGATAGGAAACAATGTTCACTTGCCTCTTCGAGGGGGAAACCTCCAGCAAAGAAAATATCTATTACAATAATTCTTCAAGAAAAAAATTCTCATACCCTCTACTCCTATTTATACTAAATCTCTCTATCCAAAAGAACAATCTAGAGGAAGATCCTTCTAGAAGCGGAAGCTTCTATTACGTCTTCTTACATTTGATGTATTCCTCCTTATTGTTAGGCCTTAATAATATTGACCTTTATTACATGGAAATATATTATTCTACCCACTTGAGGGGTTAGGGAGGTTATGTCCCTAACAAGTTACAAGAAACCCTTCTCCAATCCGCGGCTCTGAGACCTTCCTCCTTCGCACTCCTTCGCTACTTCACCTTCGCTAACAGATCACATACTTGATTGGTTTCCTATTTTCAAATGAGAGGCTCTTGAGTGTATTTATACTATTCCAGGACCGTGACTTTAGGGCTGAACTGTAACTTCTTTCTTGCAAACCCATTTCGCCTTTAATTAATTTTGGGGCCAACTTGTAACTTTTTGTTGCAACTGTTTGGGGAATTTTTAATCATATTTTTGGGATTCATATTTGAGAGAGAATAAATTCTCAACCGTAAGGAAACACGTGGCATGCAACCTACCATTGGAAATAACTTGAAGATAAACATCAATCCAATGAGGTTTTGTGTCCATTTACAATGTCCTTAACCCTCTTTTTCTCCAATAAACTTCAGGCTTCATGACCACACCTCTAGGGATTCCTAACCATATTCTCAAACTATTTTTTACCATACATTGTAACTTTTTTTCTTAACCACTAGGGATTCTTGTGGGCTTCTTCAAAGCATCTTCCCATGAGGGTCATTCTTAGAGATACGCCATAAGGGGACCACTTTTTAGATTCCTTCAAATAGACCCATCACTTCTAAGGGCTTATGAACTTATTCTAGGGTTGAAATCAATAACAACCAACTTTCCAATAGATTACATAGTCAACAATACAGGGAAACAATTCCCATTGTTTCTCTACACCAAGCAAACTTCTCTGTGCTCATAGAATTTGTCAATGAATCTGCAACATTCTTCAAAGTGTCCACTGTAATCAAGAACACCTTATTTCCTTCAACCATGTCTCTCAAAAAGTGATATTGAACATCAATATGATTTATATTTGAATGATAAGCCTGGTTCTTCGTCAATAATATTGCATGAGTAATTTCCATGTATTCATATTTTATAGTTGAGAGTACCACTATAGACTATATTTTGCTCATCCAACTAATTTCTCCTCCAAATAGGTTAAACACATATCCACTTGTAGATGTTCTCCAATCCATATCTCCAACCCAGTCTACATCAACACAGCCATGTATTCCCAACACTCTGTCCAATCCTAATTTTTCTTGGTATCACAATCCATAAGTAGTAGTGCCACATAAATACCTAAAAACCCTCTTTACTACTACCCAATTCTCCTTCCTTGGTTTTGACATATACCTACTCCAAAATCCCATTGCATTTGCAATATATGGTCTAATATAGACCATTGCATACATCAAAATTATAACCACACTATCATACGGAACACATGACATGTCCTCTTCCTCTTCATGTGTCTTGGGCACTGATTTGCCGATAAATTTACACCTACAAGAATAGGAACCTGGAACGATTTACATTCCTACATATTAAACCTCTACAATATTGTCTCGACATATTTCCTTTGATTTAACTAGAGTTTCATGTTTTCCTGATCTCTTTTAATTTCCATGCTCGAAATTAAATTTGTAGCACCAATACCCTTCATTTCATATTTAGAGGAAAATTGATTTTTCACATCCTGGATAATCTCCTTTTTGTTTCCTATCAACAATGTATCATCCACATACAATTCCAAATAAATTAGATAATCATTGACTAATTTGAAATACAGACAATGATATACTTTACTCCTTGTGAATCCAAGTACCAACATATACATATCAATTTTTTTATACCATTGATCTAGATGGATCTCAGTGGCCATCCACCTTTTCCACTGAATCACCATTTTGAGCCTGTGGTTTTGATAAACCATGACATTCACCCTTTTGATGGGGAATGGAATGTAATGTCATCTTCATTTGTTAATTACATACATCATGTAATGGTTTTATGTTCATGCCTACAACATAGCATTAATGCATTAGATCCCATTAGAACTTTGCAGCTAAGCGTTCTTGGGATAAAGTAGTACTGGGATGGGTGACTACCCGGGAAGTACTAGTATTTTACATGCCTATGGAATTTTATAAACTTAGTCCAATTTATCCCACATGCATCATGGGAATTATTCTCCTCCCACTCTCTCATATATAATTGAGGTGAAGGAGGCCCTTTAAGCATGCAATGGAGTGCGATGTAAAGCATCTTGTGAATGAAGCGTAGCCAACATCTCTTTCTTTTTAGAGATAAGCTACCCCATTTTTCCAGTTTGTGTTCTACAATGTTTTTCTATCTTATTCAGTAATAGAAGTTGGGTTTCACTGTATTTCTATGTTCTCTTATATATTTTTGCGTATTTCATTGTTATATCTCGGTTATATTTTTGTCTTCATGTCATTCTCAAAATAATCCAGATCAGTGGTATCAGAGCAGTCTGGTCTTTGTCATTTCTTAGAGCAGGTCCCCCCGACGAGGTCAAGGTATAGAGATTTGGGTCTCGAGCTAGTTTCTCTTGAGGACAACCACTCTTGCTAGCCCAAGCGACCTCCCATGGTCGAAGAAAAGAGATATGAAAGAGCAGGAGATCCTTTCAAGACGTTGCTCGAGGAAGCCCTTGTGCGACAAAGGAATGAGATAATGGAAAACTTCACTCAGATCCTTCGAAGACTATCGATGGTAGCAACCGAAGCATCTTCAACAAGAAACCATTTTTCAAGTGTGACACCCTTCAAGGTACAAGTCAATTTTGATATCCCCTTATTTTAAGGCCAGATAGATGGAGATGCTCTAGAAAAATGGGTGAATCTGCTAGAAGGTTATTACTGTGCCCAAAAATTTTCTGACAGTGAAAATATCACCTTCACGCTCCTTAAATCCATTCCCCATGTCAGTGCTTGGTGGGAAGGTTACTGGGAGAGGTACACCGTGGATGAATCTACACTTTTGGGGAGAGAAATCACTTGGGTGGCTTTTGTAGATTCCTTAAAGGAGGAGTTATACCCTATCAGAAACTATGATGACCAATACATGAGATGGACAACTCTGCATCAGAAAAGAGCCCAGACTGTGCCGTAGTACACCAACATATTTCATACCTTATTCTCAAAGTTGGGTATCAAAGACTCCGAGTAGCACCTGGTTTTGAAGTACCGTAGTGGTCTACATAAGTACATCCAAACAGAGATGGATTTATTGGACATCTCTTCACTGGGAGTTTCTTATCAATATGCAGTCAAAATTGAGCATAAATTCAACCAGCAGAGTAAGTGGGAGAAGCATGGACAGAGAAAGGAAGGCCAACCTCAAGAGAGCCAATCCCAGGTGCAAGCAAATAAGGGTAATGAGAAGTCTAAGAAAGACACCGAAAAGTGGTGTGAGTTCCACAATAGCCCTTGGCACAACACTGATGAATGTCGCTCAATACAGTCATTGGTGGTCGAGCTCAAAGACAAAGATTTGAACCTCAACTTGGACCCTGATTCAGAAAATAATGAAAGGAGACAGATCATTGATACAAAACCCACTTCTACTATTGAAACTACAACAAACCAACTAGAAGAGGATCCTGAGGAGGGGGAGAGACTCTTCCATTCACAAATGTGGGTGAAGGGAACCCCACTGCATTTTATTGTTGATAGCGGAAGCCAAAAGAACATCATCTCAGCAGAGGTTGTCAAGTAGTTGGATTTGCCAAAAACACCACACCCGCGACCATACAACATCGGGTGGCTTCTCCAAGGTCAAGATCTCCATGTCAGCCAACAATGTCTATTGTCATACAACATCCAACCCTTCAAGGACAAGGTATTATGTGATGTTTCCTCGCTGGATGTCTGCGATATTCTCTTGGGCCAACCATCTATGTGGAATCTCCATGCTATCTATGAGTCTCAACCCCATAGTGTCATTTTTACTCTGGGGGGTCATCTCTATAGGATACCAGAGGTGGTTCCGATTAATTTCCCTCCTAAACAGTGCTGCAAGGTAGTATCTCATACTACAAAATTTATCTTCTTCACAATCTGTTCAAAAGGTGAACAGAAGGATACTGCAACCACTACAACCTTGGCCCAAGCACCTTCTAGCCAACAGAAGCAGGTCGAAAAGACTACAACATAACTCAAAGATTCCTTCTACACACATACATATCATGTAGCCAAACTGGTTAAAAAGGTCCAACCCTTCCAGCCACAGGTTTGTGACAACCTTCAAAAAGCTAAGAAGTGCAACTTCTCCAACAAGGCAAGCAAATCATCAAGATGCAGATTCAACAAACTATTTTCCCTCTCCCTCAGGCACTCAATGCAATGGAGACCATTTCTTCCTAAGGGGGGAGGAATGATCCATATGGATCTTGGTGGCCATCCACCTTTTCCACTGAATCACCATTTTGAGCTTGTCGTTTTGATAAACCATGGCATTCACCCTTTTGATGGGGAATCGAATGTAATGTCATCTTCATTTGTTAATTACATACATCATGTAATTGTTTTATGTACATGCCTACAACATAGCGTTAATGCATTGGATCCCATTAGAATTATGCAATAAAGTGCGCTCGAGCTAGAGTAGTACTGGGATGGGTGACCACCCAGGAAGTACTAGTATTTTACATGCCTATGGAATTTTATAAACTTAGTCCAATTTATCCCACATGCATCATGGGAATTGTTCTCCTCTCACTCTCTCATATATAATTGAGGTGAAGGAGGCCCTTTAAGCATGCAATGGAGTGTGATGTAAAGCTTCTTGTGAATGAAGCGTAGCCAACATCTCTTTCTTTTTAGAGATAAGCTACCCCATTTTTCCAGTTTGTGTTCTACAATGTTTTTCTATCTTATTCAGTAATAGAAGTTGGGTTTCACTGTATTTTTGTGTTCTCTTCTATATTTTTGCGTATTTCATTGTTATATCTTGGTTATATTTTTGTCTTCATGTCATTCTCAAAATAATCCAGATCATCCATATACTTGGTGATTGTTTTAACCCATACATGGACCTTTTCAACTTCCGTACCAACCCTTTCTTTCCCTCCATTGCAAATCCTTATGGTTTCTTCATGTATATTTATTCTTCTAGATCCCCATGTAGGAATGATGTCTTCACATCCATCTATTCTACTTCAAAATCAACGTCAACTTCAATAGATAAAACACATATAATAAATTTTAACTTGGAAACAAGAGAAAAATTTTCACTAAAGTCAATTACCTCTACCTAGGAATAACCTTTTGCTACTAATAGAGCTTTATATTTCTCCACTTTTCCTTCTACATTCTTAAACGCCCATTTTATTCCAATGGGATTTCTTCCAGTTGGAAACTCCACTTTATCCCAAGCCTCATTCTCAACCATTATTTCCATTTCTTTCACAATGGAATTTTTCCAGAGTTTTCCATCCTTTAAATCCACTACCTCCCTTGTTATTACTAGAGTTGATCCAGTCATTAGTGTGCATATTGTTCAAATCTACATGGTCAATTTTGTGGAGTCACAATTCAAAGAGGAGCTTACAAAGCGCATGGACCAAAAAGAGGTAGCGACTGATCAAGAGCACAAAAACATTTAATAGAGAAAATCGATCCCTAAGGGCCCAAGGCCACGTTTTCAAAGATTGGACACTTATCGAGATAACAAAGGAGCTAAAACACCCTTTAAACAGGCTTAGTCCCCTTCAAAATATAGATTTTATCATAATACCTAGGCTTAAATATCAAGCACTGACCAAGATGTTGGGGTCAAATCATCTAACGGTCACAAGCGAACCATATCAATTGTTGAGCATGCATGTTGCATGGGAAAGATGCACGTGCGATAGCCTAAAATTGGGTTGCGATGGTGGTTTTGAGAGGAACATGTATAAGAATGGATGGTGTCACATGGTGGTGATATGAAAAAACAAACCACTCCCTAGGGTTGCGACAACGGTATTCTGGTTCCACTAGGTTACATTATCTGCCAACTCAATACATTTCCATCCGCTCACTCAGCGCCACCTAGATCCAACACAACAACCCACCTAGACACCGAGGAAGATAATGATAGCCTAGCATGTCAACTATGCATATTTTGGACCTATCAAATATCACCACCTATACGAAAAGGACCCCACAAATACTTTGGTCACCGTTCCTAATATAGATACACATAGCTTGAGTCCCATAGGACACTGCAGGGTTGACGTAGACCAATATGAATTTGTCATGTGTACAAGTGTCCATGGTGATTTAAGCATGACATCATCTAAATTTCGCTCGTTTTCCTCAGTTTTCAAAATAACATCAAACCATTGGGAAAAGGACATGTGTTCCAAATATGGGCACGAGGGAGAATATCTCAGGGGAGTGGTGTTAATTTCTTTTTGTTTTTCCAATAGTTAAATTATTGTATTCATTTATTATTATTTAATATGCAAAAGGATTACAACTGAAAGATAGATATCCACATAATAATAAAATATATCCTCAGGGAAACCCTCAAGGGGGAGAAAACCCTACAAACTTTCCTCAGTATAGATTCCTCCAACATGTACAATGTCATGCAATGCTCTTTTACAAAATCAAGACCAAAGAGACCCAGACACGAACCAAGAATAACCTCCTAGATAAGTGAGTACTACTCTCTTGTACTTATATTCAATGAGTGATAAAAATGAATCGATATAACCTCTATTTATACTCTAAAATACCCGAAAGACATGACTTATCAATAAACCCTTTCAAAATTACACTTACGAATAACCAATATAGTTACACTTAGGGATAAATTCTGAAATTAAATAAAATATAAACACTCCCTCTTAATGAGGAAGGTATTCTATTTGACATAGACTCTATCATTGTCACCATCCACTTGAGCTCATGACCCTTGACTGTTGAACAAAAAAATCTATACATCACATGAAATTGATAGTGACTTAACGACATGCATCCAGGGCTGGTGGGTAGCTCTCCAATAACTACAACATGTCATCATGAGACTATCCAGTTTCCTATAGAAAACTCAAATATCTTATGCATGACATCTCGTACCCTGTGATAACATATTTAACTCATCTCTTCATCATGCATCCAAGGCCGATGAGTAGCTCTCCAATATCTACAACATTTCATCATGACATCCACTACCCTGTGATAAGATCTTAATCCATCACTCCATTTGAAGAGGGACTACGATGAGCTTCTCCCTGAAGTACTCGAACTTTGTCCTTGACAATGTCTTTGTCAGTGCATCTGCAAACTTATCATCGGTAGCCACATATTGGAGCCTCACTGCTCCCTTCTGCACCATATCTTTGATATATTGATACCCAATTTCAATATGCTTCAAACTATCATGAAACATCTAGTTCTATGACAACTTTATAAAAATTTGGTTATCGCACAAGATATGGGTTGCCTCCATCGCAATATTGAATAATCCAGACAGTAATTTCCAAAGCCACATTGCTTCACAACTTGTTTCACATGTTGATACATACTTTGCCTCATCTGTACCAAGTGTTACACATGACTACTTCTTACTGATCCATGAAATCATACCATATCCCAAAGTGAAGCAACATTCTAATGTACTTTTCTGGTTTGCAACACTACTGACCCAATTTGAATCCGAATATCCAAGTAGACTAATATCACTATCTGCAACATACTTGAACTCTGGGCCCTTGGTTATGAAAGTAAGCGAAGAGAAAGGAAGAAAAGGAAAAATACGATCTACGGGGAAGAAACAATGACTCTAACTAGGTTGAAGTGAGAAAAAGAGCAGAAAATATGGAGCGAAGTAAAAGGAAGCAGGTCATTGGATGAGGAGATCGAGGATGGTAGATCAACAAGGAAGAAGGATCGTTGACAATTCAACAAGCGAAAAAATCCACCGTTGGATGCTTTGGATTACCGCGTGAGAAGGAGGGAAAGATAGGCTGGTGAAGCCTTGAAAACGTGGGTCAAGTTGACCTAGGGTTTTGGTATCTAGGGTTTTGACACCTAGGTTTCGGCCTAAGGATGTCAGTGAGTGATTGTAATGTATAAATAGAGGTATAGAGGACCTAGGTTGGGTTGATGATCATTGTTGGTTGTTGTTGTCTTTGTCATTGTGTGATCGAGTAAGTAATATTGAGTGAGAGAGAATTGATGAGTACGAGAGCCTTCTGTATTGTAAGATCTTCAGGTGGGTGTGAAGATCAACCCTGCAGCTGAGTGAGCAGGGAGGGGAGAGAAAATGAGGACA
>ML786920.1:126766-144464 GCA_009831015.1 Picea engelmannii | reverse complement strand
AATCCTGCCGGCTGCCTTATAAACCCTAGGGAGAAACGCACAGCCCGCAAGCATGCCCTCCGAGTAAATCGGGGTGAGAATCGACCTTGAGACCTCATTTTACATAGTTCCTTCCATTTACACGGCACTTGCCAATCGGTCTAAACCCCTGCGGGCCATCATTTTTTATTTTTCATTACTTAAGGAAATATTAGTTTCCTTACACCTAATCAAGACTTTTTCTAAACTGGTCAATGCTTCCTGGAAGTCTTGTCCATGCACTGTAAAGTCATCCATGTAGACTTCCACACAATCATTGGTCAAGTCAGAGAAAATGGCTAGGACAACTCTTTGAAAAGTGGTTGGGGCATTGCAAAGTCCGAAAGGGAGCACCCTATAAGAATATGTGCCCCAAGGGTAGGTGAAAGTGGTATTTTCCTGGTCTTCGGGTGATATTTGTATCTGGTTGTAACCACTAAACCCATCCAAGAACGAAAAATACTTCTTTCCAGACAGGTTATCCAACACCTGATCAATAAATGGTAGGGGAAAGTAATCCCTATGGGTGGCTTTGTTTAACTCCCAAAATTCTACACATATCCTCCAGTTACCATTTTTCTTGGGAACTATGACAAGTGGAGATACCCATTGACTATCTGAAATGGGGTATATGAGATTGGCTCGGAGGAGTTTTTGAAATTCCTCTTTTACAATATCTTTAAGGGATGGATTCATCCTTCTCTGAGGCTGTCTAACTAGTCTGATTTGGTCATTAGTGTAGATATGATGTGTGCATGTGTCAGGGTGAATTCCTTTCATGTCTGCATAATCCCATGCGAAGGCATCAGATTATCTTTGGAGCATTTCAATCACTTGTGTCTTTTGTTCTGGTTCCAAACTAGAGTTGATATACAAAGGTTTTCTTGGGAAAATATCAACAAGTTCAGTAGTTTCTTCCTTGTCTGAGGAGCCTGGTGATAAAGTATATAATTGAGTGATATCAAGGTGCCAGGTTTGTTGAAATTCAGATTTAAAAATATGTGACAATTCTGCAAAAGACCTTGGGTATTCAATGCAATTTGTGTCAGCCAAAAATAAGCTTAAGACTTGTTCATCTTATTGTTCTTGTATTCCTCTTACTTGTTCAAGTGTTAATAGAGGTTTGATGCAATCTTACTCTCCATAAGGGTTTTCTAACCAAATAAATATTTCATGTGCCAGTTGGGCAGGAGGGAAGAGAACAATTTTTTGGCTATGTGTGACACTGGATAAAGTCATCTCACTAGACCGACAATTGATAAAGGCATCTGCTGTGGCCAGACAAGGGTGGCCAAGAACCACAGGGTGTCCTGGTTTGGAGGATGATTTAGAATAGATGACTAAAAAGTCTACTGGATATTCCCAAGAAGCTAGGGTGACTGTGACATCATCTAGACTTCCTGCAGGGTTGATGACTGACTTATCTGCCAAATCGATCATGGTTTGGGTTGGTCTTAACTGATTGATTTGAAGCTTCTGCATAGTGTCAAAAGGCATTACATTAATAGCTACACCCAAATCAATGAGTGTGTTTGGTAGAGAAATGCAATTAATTTCAATAGTGACAACTGGGTTTCCAGGGTCATTATATTTGTATGACATTTCAGAAATAAATTCAGATAATTGTCCCACTACCTGAACAAGAGGAGGTTCCTTCTTCTTCCTTCCTGGTTTCTTAATGCAAATATCCCTTATCATTTTTGCGTATATAGGGATATCCTTAATAGCTTGCATAAGAGGTATTTTTATGCACACATTTTGTAATTCATCTTCTATATCTCTGTGTAAGGGTGGGTCATGTTTATTCACTAATAGTCTTTCAGGGTAAGGTGAGAGATTAATTTGTTGGGGTACTCGTACAGACTGAGAAGTGATTGGGATAGGAGGAGAGGCCTCTTCTTCTGCAGGGGTGGTTTGAGTGTTTTCTTCCTCAGAATAATTATCATTTTCTTCCTGAATTATTACTGCAGGATCTGATTGGTTTACAACTTTCCCTGATCATAGTTGAATTTCATCGGTGGGAAAGGCTTGAACTTATGTATTCTGCACAGGGTGGGTGGGTCGATTATTGGGGTTAGGGACTGGCTAGGCAGGGATTGTTGTTGGTCTTGGAGGATTGTGGGAAGCTTATTTTTGTGGTTGTTGATTGGCATTTATAAATACTTGCTGTTGTTGATTAGTATTCAAGGGGGTTGTAAATTGTTGTTGTATAGGAGGTGGGAGTAAAGCTTACATCTGTGGTGGGTTGAATCTAGGTAGTAATTGGGAAATGTTTGCAGGGTACTATGGATATGTAGGGTAAGATGGATTTCCATACATAGGTCCCCTCCAACCTTGTTTCCAAGGTTGAGTTTGTTGAGGTGTCGATTGTGGATAGGTCACTGGGGAAGGACCCCATTGTTGTTGTTGATATTGTGTATTAGGATCATAAAATGTATTGGGATTTTGGGCTCTCCAAGGTCTTCTAGAAGGGTATGGTTGTTCTTGTTAGACTCCTCCTCCCTTATACATGGCTTTTAGTTCAAGCAAGGTTGGACACTCAGATGTGGGGTGTTCTAGTGTACACAAACCGCAGATTTCTATGACATTTAATGGGCATTCTTTCTCGTTGTTGTGCTTCTTTCGACATCTATGACAAAATATTGCTAAAGCATCTTCTTCTTGTTTCTTTTTCAGTTTCATAGTATCTAATTGGTTACTTATTGTGCTCAAGATGTCTATTTTAAAGTTCTCCAATAAGTTTCCTAACTCAGTTTTGGTGACAGTCCCTGAACTTTGTTTTGTATTTCTGCTAAAAGAATCTCTTGGTCCTTTGCCTGTTTTAGCTTGTCCTCTTGAGTACCTCCTACAGTAATTTGCAATTTCTGAAAAAGGTTTTTGGTGTACATCTCTTGAACTCAACAATTTTAAAAATTCTATGCTATCATCCCTGAGACCTTTCAAGAATACAGTTCTTACTACAGCTGGGTCTGTGGTGAATAGTTTTGAATTTTGATAGTTGTATAATAACCTTTCTAAGTAGTCTTCAGGACTTTCATCTTCTGTTTGCTACATTTTAAAAATGTCATTTTTAACATTATCCTTACAATAGTCTTGGTATTTTCGTAAAAATGTGTCTTTCATTTGATCCCAAGAGAGGATTGTATTTTCTCTCAAGCTCATGAACCATCTTAAGGATTAATCTTTCATTGTAGCAGGAAAAATCTTAAGTTTTTGGGCATCGTTTGAGTAATTATAGCTTCTACATAATATGCCAAACTCGAATAAAAATAAATTTGGGTCTTCAGTTGACCTACTCTGAAAGTGGGTAACGATGATAGTGGGATATTCTTCATGCTGACATTTCTGGAAATATCCAAGATTGGAAACCCAAAGGTCTCAGTATCTGTAGATACATTTGCTTCTTCTTCTACCATTCTACTGATGGATGGTTTAGAAACTGGATTTTATGTGTCTCCTAAATGTTCAACAGACTCACATTCTGCCTGTCCCAATACTGATTCTTCCATTTTATGTTCTCCTTCTAGAGCCTCGTTGGATCCCCTTGAATTTTCTATTGGTGGAATTTTTCCTGCACCAGTGTCAGTTGGATTAGTTGGGGGGGCTTGTTTTTGAATCTTTGGAGCTTACAAATCTACCCTTGTTATCTCTATATCTATGCATAAAATGGATTTTTATTTATTTATTTTTTTAATTGAATTGAAATCCTAATTCTATCTAGAATGGAAGAAGGCAACCTATCTTCGGAGAACCCCACTCTAGTGGCCATATTTCTCTTCACTCATGTCTTAAACGTTTTATCCTCCTCCCTCAAGCAGCCTTTTAAAAACATTAAAATTTATGCAAACAATCTAAGATAAAAATCACTTCCTACCGTTTCCAACTCCCTGACAATGGTGCCAAAATGTTGTTCTAATTATATGTTTAGTATAATGCACTCATTAATTATAAATCCAGGATTCGTAATCAATAGAGTTACAAGACACCAGTAAGAAAGGTAATTTCTAATGTCACAAGTATAGAATTAAACTAGATTATGCATGCTGGAAACAAATCAAAATAGCAAACTGCAATGCACTTTGGTTGTCTTTCATAGAGAGGCTATCCATTCCATTATGGCACATGCAAGTATGAGATGGAATTGGTTTGACAGATCAACTCTTCTATCTGACCCATAAAACTAACTATGCAATCCACACTTCTGAAGGGAAATCACACATCAATCATCAAACCATAGCATGGGTAGTTCAATAGTCAATATGTTGGTTCTATTGTGGTTCACAATGAACTTGACTAGTTCTTATCCAAATAGTTTTGACTATTTCTGCCAACATCTATGATTACTCAAGGAAATAAAATTCATGAGAACAGAAACAGGGAATATGCAAAAATAGAGCAATTAAAGATCTCTAAGCAATTATAGAATGGAAATCTTAATCTAAGTTGTACTGCTATCATCTAACAGAGTTAAAGCTTTAGTTGATTTAATGTTTATACTATTGAAAACAAATACTAATGCTAATCTACAAAGAGGCTGACCTTTGTTGGGCGGTGGGCCCTTTCCACTTCAACAGGTCAGCTACTGAAGTCTACAGAAGGCTTGTCTTCAACACACACATTACTCTCACTCACATTTCAAAACATAAAATCAAAACTCTTGTTAACAACTCAACTCATACTTAATCATAGATAATCAAAATATGGAGATAAATGACATTCCATTAATCTTCACTCAGAATATGTTTTGTACTATCACACACTGCTTCACATATTGATAATATGCTAACTCTCCTACTCTTCCACCATCCTTTCCACGGCTATTTAATAGTCTTAATTGTGAAACACAAGGAGGTGAAGTGATTTGCAAATCAAACAATTGTTAAGTTCAATCATTCGGTTACATATTTAGCTTCATCCTCATGACATGAAGTGCATGAGAATGAGGCAATCAACAAACTATTCTTATCATAACTTTGCTAAAGCAAACAGACGTCCACCAATTGGCTTAGGAAAGATCTGGAACTTGACTTAGTGCATTAGGCTCTTCCATATTAGTACTGGATCGTAACAGGTAGATGGTACCGGATCATGACAATGCGCAAAAGGTGGTACCAGATCATGACAGTGTGTGGACGTTGGTACCGAATCATAACAGTACATGGCCATTGGTACCAGATCTTAACAGTGCATGGTCTTTGGTATCGGATCATAACAGTGCGTGGCTGTTGGTACCGGATCATAACAGTGCGTGGTCGTTGGTACCGGATGTGTTTGGTACCGGATTGAGACAATGACCGTCTTGGTGCGCATGTACTGGATAGCCGAGCCGGTACAGGAAACCTGGACATCTAGAGGTCAAATATTTATAGATGACAAATTAAAGCATTAGTACATGAAATATTAATTCCCTAGCTCAATAAACCACAAAATGCATGAATTAACTATACTTTACCTTATGACCTTATTACTGGCAAATGGTAGCATTCTTTTCATTCACTCAAGCTTTAGGTAGGCCAAAAAGGTATAGGTGAAGAGTATAATAGGGTAATGGGGATGTCAATTTTGGGTCTCAACAAGTACTACCCTAAGGGATCGCGCACTAAGCTGGTACATGAAGCTTGTCCATGGACTTGCACATCCTGAGCCATTGAATGAGATCAAGAATGCGTTGATTGCAGAATTCAAGAAACCCAAGTCGGAGTCAAAATGTATTATAGAGTTGAAAGAGATCAAGAAGAAGATAGTCGAACCTATTTTGGAATTCGATCAGAGATTCAAGACCTTAACATGCCGATTGACTTTTCAGATCCTAGATGAGCAGAACAAATAATGGTTTATTGATTCCCTCTTACCACACATCAGAGTTCCTCTGATGCAACATAATATTGCTTCATAGGCTG
Organism: Picea engelmannii; assembly: GCA_009831015.1. Taxonomy (NCBI): domain Eukaryota; kingdom Viridiplantae; phylum Streptophyta; class Pinopsida; order Pinales; family Pinaceae; genus Picea; species Picea engelmannii. The sequence continues at coordinate 138,546 of ML786920.1, read as the reverse complement.
AGGCAATGGAGATTGCCATGAAGTTAGAGTTAGCCCCTATGGGAGAATCAATCTCAGGTATGAGTCAAATCTCGAGTCAACTAACTAGTTTTTCTTTGCAAGTCGAAGATATGAAGAAATATAAGGGAAATGATAAAAGAGAAGATGTATGGTGTGTCAGATGCAGATTAGAAGGCCATGACAAAGAACATTGTCCCCTATTTCATGAATATTTGGCTTCCGGAGCTCTGATCCCTTTGAAACAAGTCACCCTACCCTTGTGCAAGGTACACAAAAATAGACATTGCCTTGGTGAATGTTATTACATGAAAAAATAAGTTCAAACACCTACAAATGTTTATTGCACATTCTGTAATTCCATGGGGCATGATGATAGGGATTGTAGGGCTTATGAACTCATGCATGAAAGGTCAAGAGACATATAAAATATTCAAGGTGAAGTACAACAAGAGGGAAACACTATGCAGTATAACTCCCCTGGGAGAGGAAACTTTAATCCTCATGGTGGATTCAGAGGATGAGGAAGAGGAGGAGGTATGGGTCGAGGTTGAGGACAGATCATCTGCTACGACTGTGAACAACCATGACACTTATCAAGGTACTATTAGAACCCTTTCACTACTTGCAACTACTGTAGTTCCTTTGAACACGTTATAGAGGATTGTCCTGTGCTACTAGCTAAGCTTCAGGAAAGATGAGGACCTCATCATAACCCGCAAGTGCAAATGATATATGATGAAACTCATGGAGAAGACCCTAGAGTTTATGTTATCACTAGAGGAGGCACTGTTACAGGAGAAGATAGACTAACCCAAGGAAGGACTACATAAGACTCAGGAGTCAAGAAAGCTACAGAGAAGACCCAAACCTTTGATGCAAATAAATAAATACAAATATTTAAGGAGGAAATAAAAGAGTTCAAAGGAGACAAGGGTTCTTCATCAAAGACACAACCAAAATTAAGAGAATATGGAATGCATCTGGCACTTGAGCAGTCTGCCTCGCCAAAAGAGGGACAAGAGGTAAGCAAGCTCATGGAAATTTTATATACTTGTATTAAGTTGATTCAGGTTGAGAGAATTGTACAAGAGCTAAAAAATTTAATCAGACAGTATGAGATAGGAAGGATAGATCCTTTACTCAATAAAGAAGTACATCAACTATCCAAGAAGAGAAGGACAAATAAGGAACTACACTTGAATGCTCAGATAGGAGAATATGAGGTCAATGTCATGACGAAGAAAAACTAGGCACTGATGGGAAAACCGAAGTTGATCTATTCCCCTATCATGCTTATGATGGCTAATCAACAGGTAGTAAGCCCCTTGGGAAGATTGGAACATGCCCATGTGGACATTGACATAGTAAGAAGGTTTACTGATTTTGAGGTAATGGAGATAGTTGATGATAACTTCTCTTACACAAATCTATACATCATAGGAAATTGATAGTGACTTCACAACATGCATCTAGGTATGGTGGGTAACTCTCCAATAACTACAACATGTCATCATGAGACTATTCAGTTTCCCGTAGAAAACATGGATATCTTATGCATGACATCCAGTACCCCGTGATAACATATTTAACTCATCTCTTCATCATGCATCTAGGGTCGATGAGTATCTTTCCAATATATACAACATTTCATCATGACATCCATTACCTTGTGATAACATCTGAATCCATCACTCCCTCTGAAGAGGGACTATGATGATATTCTCCCTGAAGTACTCAAACTTTGTCCTTGAAAATGTCTTTATCAGTGCATCTGCAAACTTATCATCGTTAGCCACATATTGGAGCCTCACTACTCCTTTCTGCACCATATCCCTGATATATTGATACCTGATTTCAATATTCCTCAAAATATCATGAAACATCGAGTTCTCTGACAACTTTATACAACTCTGGTTATCGCTCAAGATATGGGTCACCTCCATCGCAATATCGAATAATCCAGACAATAATTTCCGAAGCCACATTTCTTCACGACTTGTTTCACATGTTTCTACATACTTTGCCTCATTTGTACTAAGTATTACACATGACTTCCTCTTATTGATCCATGAAATCATACCGTATCCCAAAGTGAAGCAACATCCTAATGTACTTTTCTGGTTTGCAACACTACCCGCCCAATCTGAATCCGAATATCCAAGTAGACTAATATCACTATTTGCAACATACTTGAACCCATAATCTATTGTAACTTTAAGGTACCCCATCACATGTTTTACTGAAATCAGGTGAACATGTCTGGGGTCAACCATGTACGGACTCAGGGTCTTCACAACAAAACATATATTTTATCATGTATTTGTCAAATACACCAATGATCTAATCATCTTCCTGTATAATGTAGCATCCACAACCTATGAAGTCATATCATACAACAAATTCATATTTAATTCCATTAGTGTAGCCATTGGTTTATAGTCCAACATCACAAACTTCTTTAGGATCTCCACAACATATTTTCCCAAATTTAGGAAGATCTCATTCTTCCTCTGCCATACCTCTAGATGCAAAAAGTAGTGCATCAAACCTATATATTTCATTTTGAACTATGTAGCGAGTTTTCTCTTACACTTAGTGATGAGATTCTTCGCTCCTGTCAAGAACAAGTCATCCACATATAGTAGTAATATCACTGGTCCATCATCCTCAAGCTTATAGTAAAGGTTAGGATCTGCAGTTCTCTTGGTAAATCTCAAGGTCATCATAAAACCGTCAGTCCAACCATACCATGCTATTAGTGCCTGCTTCAATCCATACAATTACTTCTTTAACCTGCACACATGCGTCTCCCTGTCATGTGTCTCAAATCCTTGTGTTGTTCCATGTAAACCTCTTCCTTTATTACCCCATTCAAAAATTTTGTCTTCATGTCCATCTGATGAACCTTCCATTTCTTCATAGTAGTTATTGAAAGAACAAAACGTATTGAAGTATATCTTGTCACGAGAAGAAAAAGTCTCCTCGTAGTCAATTCCTTCCTTCTGAGAAAATCCTCGTGCTACAAATCTAGACTTGTATTTATCAATGCTTCCATTTGCAACATTTTTTGTCTTGAATATCCACTTGGACCTCACAAAGTATTTTTCCTTGGGTCTGGGAACCACATTCCAAATTCCATTCTTCACTATTGACTAGTATTCCTTGACCATGACATCCTTCCATTATTTCTTTTCGACAACTTCTTCATACCTGTTAGGCTCTACATCAATGATATCACACAATAATTCCACATATCCGGGATACGGTTTTGGTTTCTTGACTTTCCTAGGTGATCCATCCTGGGCACCATTTCTCTCTATCTCTTTTGTGTAGGATTATCCACAGGCCTATGTGGTTTGGCAACATCCCAATCCTCAGGAATGGATTCCTCTGCTTCCACTTCTCTTGTCTTCGAGGCTCTAGGAACTCCATTCTCTTCGTCATGGGATTCCTCTGCATGCCCTTGCTTTGAATTTTGAAAAGATACATCCTCATCGAAGGTGACATCCCTACTAATATCGATATTCTGATGATTGGGAATGTATACTCTATAGTCCTTCGATGTGTCACTGTACCCAACATATGTACCTTTCTTTCCATATGGGTCCAACTTTTTTCTCTTATTCTTGGGGACATGCACATATACAGGATAACCAAATATCCTCAAGTGGTTGACCTCTGGCTTATCTCCTAAAAACATTTCCTCCGGTGTCTTGTTTTCAAGAAATCGATTGGGACTTATGTTATGTAAATACACAACTATCATCACAACTTATTCCCATAGATACATACGTAAATCTTGATCATGGATCATGGCCTTCACTGCTTCCATAATCGTTTGATTCTTTCTATCTGCCACTCCATTGTTTCATGGATTATAGGGAGTAGATAGATTCCTCTTAATCCCAACTTCTTTGTAGAAATATAATAATTCATATAAGGTGAATTCTCCTCCATTGTCTGATATCAACATCTTTATATTCCTTTCTGTTAGGTTTTCTACTAGTTCCTTGAATTCCTTGAACTTACCAAATACTTCACCTTTTAACTTCAATAAGTAAATCCAAGTTTTGCATGAGTAATCATCAATAAAAGATACATAATATATGTACCCACTGAGCAGTGGTGCTGACATCATTTTGCATACGTCCAAGTGTACAATAACCAAGACTCCTTTAGCTCTGCTATCACTGCTTGGAAAGGGGTTCTTCACATTCTTTCCTTGTGCACAACCTTTGCACACACCATCTTGATTCACCTGAATCTCGGGTAGTCTTGTTACCATATTTCTCATGACTGGTAAATATCTATAGTGTAGGTGGTAAAATATCCTATGCCATAGCTCACTTGAATTCATAGTGTCGTGAATCAATGATGAATCTGAGAGTCCCTTTAATTTATACAGTCCTCCTTCTTGGACACCGATAACAACTACATCATCAAACATCTTTCCTTCTGGCCACATGAGAACTTCTCCATCTACAAATGCAACTCTGAAACTCTTCTCATCCAAATATGAAATTGAGAGAAGGTTCTTCTTCAAACCTGGTACATAGAGCACACCCTTCATTCTCATTGCCTTCCCAGAATCTAGTTTGTAGGAGGCCTTTCCTACTCCTTTGATCGGATACTGATAATCATCACCCAGATTCACATTATGAGGTGAGTATTTATGAATTAAGTTTGATAGAGATCATTTTTACCCTATCATGTGCTTAGAAGCACCTCTATCCACCAACCAAGTATCATTTCCAGGGGTGACTATTCCTCTGAGAGTTGATATTAGGACATAGTCATCATCACTTGAATCATCTTCTCTTGCAATTTTCTTCGGTGGTTCATCCTCTTCATTAGAATGAGCATGATGCCTCTTTCCCTTTTCCTTTTCTTTTAGTTTAAGAATAAGGGGACAAATTTTACAATGTGTCCCAATTGTTTGCAATAGAAACACATCACATTTGAATAGTCTATTTTTGAATTTTGAGGTTTATTTGAGGATGAGGGTTCCATCTTACTCTTTCCTTTCCTTGTATGAGAAACTAAATCTAGATCATCATCCCTCAATTTTTGTTCTCTTGCTACCCATCTTGCTTTCTCTTGAGTGCAATCTTCCCATAATCTGCTAAACTTGGTTAGCTTCCTCCTTTAGCATATTCCTTGAATGAATGAGTCCCATGACCTTGGAATACCATTCAAGGTGGTCATCACCATTTATTATAAAAATGTCTCCTATAACTTCAATATATTCCTTGATCTGGTTCACTTTCGAGAAGTAAGAGTGAATGGAATCTGAATCTTGAAGGTTCACATTCTTAATTTGGGTCTTCAATGTCATCCTTTTGTTGATGTTTTTTCCTTAATATAGCCGAGTCAATGCATCCATCATCTTATTTGGATATTTTAATGGAGAAACATGATGGATAAGATGATCCTTTCTTGAATCTGCAATAATCCTCTTAGACATGGCCTGAATCTTTTTATTCTTTTCCTTGGTCTCATCTTCCTATAGTTATGGAACTTCCTCCTCAAAAATATTTCTAAATCATGTTCTTCCAGAAGGAGGCATACTCTATACTTCCATGATATAATTTTTTCTTCTCCTTCCAACTTCTCGTCAATTTTGGTGTCGATAGTCATCCTTCCTGGGAATATGGAGTTAGTTTTCCAAAACACTTCCAAAAATCTGCGGAAAAACTTATTTTCTAGGCCTACTCTGATACCATGTTGGTTTATTTTTGTTTTTCCAATATTTAAAGTATTATATTCTTTTATTATTATTTAATATGCAAAAGGATCACAACTGAAAGATAGATATCCATAGGAAAATAATATATATCCTTAGGGAAACCCTCAAGGGGGAGAAAACCCTGCAAACTTTCCTCAATATAGATTCCTCCAACATGTACAATATCATACAATGATCATTCATGAAATTAAGACCAAAGAGACTTAGAAATGAACCAAGAATAGCCTGCTGGATAAGTATGTACTACTCTCTTGTACTTATATTCAATGAATGATCAAAATGACTTGATATAACCTCTATTTATACTCTAAAAGACCTAAAATATATGACTTATCAATAAACCCTTTCACAATTGCACTTAGGAATAATTTCTGAAATTACATAAAATCTCAAAAAGTGGGGGATTCACTGATAAGTCTTCCAAATCAATTGGGATATATGTGACACGTAACAATATATCTAACATGACCTTCACATCCTTTCATTCATCATCATTCTACCTCCTGCAATTGACAAAGAAAAATAGTAATTGGTCGAATGTTCGCAACTGTTGGAACACTTGTATTTTTTGAATACTCTAGTTATCAAAGGTTGGAGCTGCCTATTTTCTAAGTAGTGAAACGATACACTTAAGCCTAAAAATTCAGATTTCGGGATTTCGTGTATATCACGATTATACCTACCAAAGCCCTAGTATCCCGACACGCAAAATGGCCATTGTTGGTTTGGTTTTAATCACCATTATTGAACCACTAAGAAGGGATTATCACCTTTTATTACCTCGTGTTCTCACATTTCGGGAGTTACACGTTGAACTCCCTTCGAACCTATGACATGCGAAGTTGCGAAATTGTTTTAAGTCAATCTGGCTAATAAAAATAATAATGACATTTAAGCCATAGTTAATCTTTATCGCGATTTCACGACTCGACAATTGTTACCTCAAAAACAACACGTTTGTAACTTCTGTTAGTAACATTTATTGTCCAGGGCACAAGAGCATTCGGGTCAGTGAGTCGCATGAGGAGCGCCCGAGCGCAACGTGGAAAATCTCATTTCAGGCTCCCAAGCAAGCGAGCGGGCGAGATTATATCGTCGGCGGTACAGATTCATCCATAGGAGCATATCAGCGGTTGGTGAAACATCGCGGTTAGCGGAGTTGCGTCGAGATTAGCGCAAATGAACCGTGCCCATATTATATGCAGGGAAGGATAGCAGTCATCCATCCAAAGGACGCGTGGCGCGATATCTAGTCACGTCGGTGTTTCTACAATCACGAGTTTAAAGGGTGAAGGTTTCGTGTTGTCCTATATCTCGAAATCCTGAACCCCGAACGTGCCCAAAGTTGGGCCCATAGTATTACAGAGAAATCTCGATCGTCCATTCACAGGAGACACATGGTGTGTGATTAGGTTCCTCGTCGTTTCTACCATCATGATTTTAAGGCACAAAGAGAAGCTCCGTCATTTCCTGATGCGCGAGGTGCCGGGAGTGTCTGGGAGCCGGACCCACAACATCGTTGGAAGAGTTCAGAACCGTCAGATCTAGAGGGATGCGTGGCACCATTTTAAGCCGTCTCGGCATTTCGTTCATCACGATTTCAAGAAACAAGGATCAGCCCCTTCCTATTCACGAATGTCGAAAGATCCTTTGAGAATAAACGCAAGGTCACAACCCATGGTCACCTGGGAAATAAAAGAGTTGCGCAAAGGGGGCCAAAGGCGTCAGGTCCAGTCGCTGAAAGGTTCATCACGTTCTCTGGGTTCCATTTGATCCGACCTCAAGCCTGGTTTTTGCTTGAAGTAAATGAAGGTAAGAAAGAGTGGTTGAAACCTCTCTTCCTGCATTAAGTGCAAGATATGGAGAGCCTGGCCAGCAGTCTTCTCGAGAGGGTCCTGTGTACCATTTTTTCCAAAGAGGCCATGCCCAGTCCTCGATTAGCTAGAGGATGTCTGCACATGCTAACTTGGTTCTTAATGGCTCAGCTACTCCCCTTACAGGATCCATGCACAGTTAAGATGGTGTCTGACGAAGGATATCTGTCTGAATTCGGCTGAAAGGACACCAAGCCTTGGATGACTGAGCAGGCAGTTGTTAGGTGAATTTTCTGAGTATATAGACTCAGTCTTTGTGTTTTTTAAGGTATCGATGGTAGAGTGAAGCTCCCGATTGTAAAGTTTTAACATGCTTCAGTTCTCTGGTTATGCATCTGTATGTAAGATTTCTTGTTTAATGACAGACAATCTTTCACTCCATCTAGTTTTCATCTTATGCTGAGAGAGTTCGTGAACGAATGATTCGTGTGAATTATTGCAATCATGTTATGATAAAGGATTTATTGTTGCATTGTTGTATTCTCTGGTGTTTTGTGTTTGAATGTAAGAAGATATTGCATTTAAATGTCTTCCCCTACAGTCTGTTAGAAACCTGATGTTTACGACAAAACTTTGCATCTCTCTGATACAAGTCTTCCCCCCTATTCACCCTTGCTACAACTCACTGTCTGAAGTTATCTAAGACCTTACTTGTCCATGCATGTTTGTCCTAGTTTCGGAGTTAGAACCACATCGTGTTGAGTTAACTTCCACTCGATCACCCCATTAAACAAACCGTGACATAAACTGATGGGCGTCGGGCTCTACTCCTGCAAGCAATCTAGGAGTGAATTATGTCGCCAACATTTCTGGTGCTGTTGCCGGGGATGAAGTTGAAAATTTTCCTTGGGATTGAACGACATTGAGCCTTTGATTCTGAAGGTGCATCAAGTATCAGAGCCTTTGAAGATTGCTACTGTGCAACTAGCGACTCCATTGTGACGAATCCACTGTGGCGAACCTGTCGTGTCAATTGTGGCTTTCAGAGGTAGACACGCGCGGTCCCATCCACATCTTCCTCTAGCTACACATGAAATAGATCGGGAGGTGGTCCTTGGAAAAGGAAAGGCCTCTAAAGGAGAAGCTATCGCTACTGAACCAGGTAATCCACCATCTCCTTCTGTAAGAACTCCATTTTCTCCTCCTCAGTTTCCTAGCAGACCGCTTTCTGAAGTTTCTCGTTTCCTGAATTTCGGGAGTGTTCCTGTTGAGGTTTCCCCCCCTGGTCTGGGATTAGAGGGAGAAATCCTTGTCACTCCCATCTCTCTTGAAGCTGTACCTTGGCGTAGACCCAGGACCATAGAAGATTTCCCCACTCTTGGCTTTACCGCTCCTCCTCTTGTTACTGTTGTCACTTCTGCACGAAGGGAAACATCAGCCGACTTAAGCTCGCTAGACTTCTCCCTAAATCCCCTATTGTTTCCCACTCCCCTTACAAGCTCATCCTTGGTATCCCCTTTTCGAGCTCCTTCTCCTCCAAGTTCTCCTCCACCAAATATTCCCATGGCAGGAGTAAATCCCCCTATGACTAGAATGGAGGCTATTATAGCCACTAGGTATGCCCCCCTTGTGTTACCTTAGCCTCTCAATGCCCTCTCGGCAGATGGTTACCTCAAGCAGCTGCCCAAATTTATAGGTGAGGGGGACATAACTACATAAGAACACCTAGAAGCCTTTTACCGTTTCACAGATGATAATTTCATCATGCATGTAGACGTATGGATGAGGATTTTTGTCCATAGTCTCCAAGGCGAGGCTAGAAAATGGTTTAAGGCCCTGCCTCCTGGATCTATTGATGGGATCGAAGATTTAGATAGTGCCTTTTTGAGACAGTGGGGAGATAAAAAGGATTTCATTTATTACATGATAGAGTTTGGGTCGTTGAAGAGAAAAGAAGGAGAGTTTGTCTCCGACTTCTCCAAGAGATTTAATAAAATGGACAACAAAATCCCTGCTGAGATAAAACCCTCTGAAGCCTCTGCAAAGATCACTTATTCTAGCGCCTTTGATCCCGATTTCTGCCTCCTGTTGAGGGAAAGAAGAGCCCCTACTCTGGCCCATATGCAGGATGCAGCCGTGGAGGTAGAGTCTAATATATTGGTTGTTGACCGACTCAGGAACACTATTGGTAGAAACATATCCAGGAAGAGGCCTGAAGCTTCCTCATCTAGTTCCTCTCCCCTGCCGCTTCAGACAGATGAGACGGCTAGAGTACTAAAATCACTTTCTGCCAGGATGGAAAGGTGGGAGTTAGAAGGGAAGCCCATGTATAGAAATCCCCAGAATGCTGATGGTAGAGGTTTCAGGAGACCTAATAACAATGGACCACAGGCCTTCCCAAGGGAACAAAGGGAAAAGGGCAGAGAATATCAAAGGATTCAAACCCCTATCCAAAATAACATGGTTACTCATGAGGAAGGGGAGGATATAGATGAGTTCAACCCCGAAATTCATTGTGTTGAAGAAGCTCCTCCTTTTCCCCATTTGACTCAGTCTGCATATGAAAAATCCCTGATGAACATCCAAATCCATGAGTTAGGTAAGGGAGAAAGGGCTGGTCACACCTCGAACAGATACAATCTCAGGTCAAGAAAGAAAGAAGGAGAATTTGACAGCCAAGACCAGCCCCTCATAGCAGATAGGCCTACTAAATCTGCAATAGCCACTACTAAAGAAAGGAAAACTCAGAGTGCTTCACCAGCAGCCAAGGAACCTGTCACTGAGGTAAGGGAAGCTCCTAAGCCTATCCCCTCCTTCAATTTTGAGCACAAGATTCAGAAGATTAGAATTCCTGTACCCCTATATGAACTCGTTAAAAACGAAGATTTCAAAAGGTCCCTCTCCAAGTTGCTACAATCTGAGTCCCCCCAGCCTCCCTCTAACTCAGTGAACCTTCAAGATGAAAAACCAACTGTTATCCTAGGTCCCATGGTATAAGACAGAGATGATTCACCCCCTCCCTTCTACACCTCCCTGAACATACATGATAAAGTGTTGCATAATTGCCTCATGGATTCAGGAACTTCCCATAACCTTATGCCCAAGGTAGTCATGGAAGAACTGGGACTGTAAGTGACAAAGGCCTATCATGACTTGTACTCTTTTGATTCAAGGAGGGTGCAATGTCTGGGAGTCATCAAAGACCTGGTGGTTTCTTTGTTTCAGCTGCCTATGAAGAGTGTGGTCATGGATATTGTGGTAGCTGACGTTCCCCCCAAGTTTGGCATGTTGTTGTCAAGGTCTTGGATTAAAAGACTTGGAGGAAAATTACAGATGGATCTCACATATGCCACCATTCCGGTCTTTGGAGGGGAACACAGGAGGTTGTATAGAGAATCCCAGCTAGCCTATATTGTCAGTGATGAAGCAAACCCCACTAATCACCCCATCTTTGCACTTGACACCGATTTAGGGTCTAGTTTTTTGCAGATCACTGAAACTCCTGAGGTCCCTGTACAGATCAGAAGGCATCCCATCCTTAATCATGAGATACCTCCTCCAACCACCTCTGTTTGGAAGATGTTCTTTGACAGAGCTTCCTCTAGAATAGGCGCAGGGGCTGGAGTGATTTTCATATCTCCCTGTCAAGAGACCATATCTCTGTCATATGTTAGGAGAAATATATGTCGTTATAATAACGTTGTAGTACTTTCCCAACCATTTAATTGTCAACCCGGGGTACGTAAACTGACGAATCACGTGCACTGTTTATGCAGGACTGAAGTAGAACTAATCTAATCTAATCTATGTTGCTGAAATCAAACTAATCTAAGAAAGCATTGAAACACTAACTAGGAAAGCATGAAAATGCATAAGGTAAATACAACATGTGAAGAGTTAACAACAATGACATACATGAGCTCATACAATATATCAATCTCAAATCATATTACAATAGTCAAATGACAAAACATGAAAGAATAACAAAGCTAAGAATCCCCTTCTCCTAATTACAAGACTAATTCCAAAAACTCAAGCTTGAATCCTAATTGAATTCTAACTCCTAATTCCTTATTCCTAATTGAAATCTCATGAAGAGAGAGCACTCTCTTATATACATGAAGAAGATAACCATCTCATAATTTCAGATCCACTATTCTCTCAACCACTCTCAACTACTTTCCCATTATTACAAGATATGATCCCTTCAAATCCTCACA
>ML786920.1:77466-103377 GCA_009831015.1 Picea engelmannii | reverse complement strand
AGATCCATTTCAGAGTATCTCATTAAATGGAGGAAACTACCGGCTGAAGATTCCACTTGGGAAGATGAGTCTTTTATACAGAAGCATCCAGAGTTACTCAAGCATTGCGGACAACACTTGTCTCAAGGGGAGGGGCATGTTAAACCCTAATACTGGCTCATTACCCCTTAATTGGGGCATATTAGATTAGTAATGTTATTTATTACCCCTTAATTGGGGCATATTAGATTAGTAATGTTATTTTATTTATGTCGGTTTTAAGCCATTAGTTGTAATTATAACTCCTAGTCTCCTATATATACCAAGGAGACATTTTCATTTTGAATCATCTTGTACTTGAACATTTAAGTGGGGTAAAAGGAGGTTTCCCCCTCGAAGAGGCTTATTATCTGAAATTATCTCTTTTTCAAGGCGTTGAGTACTTTTCCTGAGGTTTTTCTATGCTATATTGATGTTTGTTTCTTAACAGAATACCATTAAAAAGTGCGAGAGAAATCACCATTAATGTCAATGAATCCCAAGGTACTCTAGTACAATCCAGCGAATGTGAATCAATGATTTGAGGTCGGAGACTCGGTGGAACCTTTCGTTCAGAGGTCAATAATGAAAACCCACTATCGAAATCGAGGAAACCTTCCATTGAGGCATGCAATTTCCAAGGTACCAATTGGTTTTAAGTCTAATTCTTGGATAATGAGTTGAAGTCGACAGGAAAAGACTCGTTACAGGAGGGCCTTAATGTATCCCACATCAATGACATGAAACAGGTAACAAGATTTGAAGTAGATCAGAGTAACAAGTGATTCATGAATGACTCAAGGATGGATGATGCAATAGAAGGTTTAAGGACTGCAAAAATGGCCGACGCAATAGAAGACTTTTCAGGTTGGACATATCTTTGAACATATTGATGACACGACAACTGTCTTGGAAATACTGACTCAACAACAGGGGTCATAGACCAACGGGTAATATTATAAGGAGTATGATCAAGAGATGAGTGGATTTTCCAACCTAGACACAAGGCGAGTGAAAGGGTGTCATGTTCAAAAGAGACTCTTCCATGGAATACAGGCTTAGACACATTTCTTTTCCAAATTTCCCCCCACCATTTCTGGTGAATACCTCTTTATTTTTACACAAGCTTGAGGAGGATAACATATGCTTGAAATGTAAGCTCATCCTTTGGATGAGTCCCTCAGAGTATGTTTAACAAACCCTAGGAAGGAGTGGTTTGGTCCCACATGGGCCTTTCAATGTTTGTTTTATGAGTCCAAAGAAAGAAAACTCATGGGTTTTTCATGTTTATAGAGTCTAAAAAACAATTAAAGAGAACTCTCCCATTTCCTTTTTCGTAAATTAGTTTGATAGGACCGAAAAAGTGATAAACTATTGCCCACCAAATGTTTTCTTTAAATAAATTTATTATCGTGAAAAGAACAATATCACTCGACAATCTTTTCATGTTTAGAGAGTCTGAAAAGAGATTAAAGGGAACTCCGGTGGGTTCATTTTTTGTAAATTAGTTTGATAGGACCGAAAAAGTGATAAACTATCGCCCACCAAACATTTTATTCAAATAATTTTACGAGCATGAAAAGAACAAGATCGCTCGACAATCTTTTCATATTTAGAGAGTCTGAAAAGAGCTTAAAGGGAACTCTAGTGGGTTCATTTTTCGTATAACCTTTATTAGTCCGAAAAAGTGATAAAAATATACTCAGTTACATTCTCATTGATTTACGAACATGAGAAAGAACAAAGACTAAGATCGGTAACTTATTCTCATGTATTTAAGAGCATGAGAAAGAACAAATACTAAGCTCGGGATTGTTTTCATTTTTACGCAAGATTTAAAACAAAACAAAACTATGCTTGGACCTGGTTTCATTTTTACACAAGCTTGAACCAAAGGAAACTATGGTTGAGGTAAGTGGTTTCATTTTTACACAAGCTTGAACCATAGAAAACTATGCTTGGACTTCCCAACGCATAACACAGGGATGGTTGGTACTTAGCCCCTATCTTAAGAAACTAGCGGCTCTAAATTCAACATGAATTCCAGAGGTTGAAAGCATTCCCCCCCAAGCTTTGTTTCATTCAACTGCGAAGGAGAATGAAATGAAGCTTCAAATACTATATGTAGGACTTTACCCAAATGGAGAGGGGGAAGTTGTTTCATTTTTTAATGAGCTTGACACATGAGAAGAACTATGCTCGTGAGTCTAGGTATAATCTCTAGAAAACTGTTTCATTTTTTAACGAGCTTGAAATAGAAATGAGAACTATGCTCATAGCCTTTGTTTCATTTTTTAATGAGGTTTCCATAGAGACGCAAAAAACTATCCTCAGTTGGTTTCATTTTTTAACGAGCTTGAAATCAGAAAACTGTGCACAAAGATGGTTTCATTTTTTAACGAACTTGAAATTAGAAAATCATGCTCGAGGCTCTTCTCAATCATGACTTCCAAGGGGACAGTGCTCTGGAAGGACACCATGTTAAGGGGCAAAAATCAGTCATGGCTTCCAAGAGATCTTCACTTGACGGAAGAAACACACCCTGGAAGGAATACATGTCGAGGGCCACGATAGGGATAAGGAGATTAAACTCTAAAGACCCTATCGAAGAGATAACCATGTCAACTACTAGATATAGATCATTTTTATTGGCAATGGAAGGCATGGGAGACAATGCCACATAATTTACCTATGGCAAGGATGATACCTTTTTCATATAAGAACCACAAAGGGAGGTAATCCAATTAGGACTAACGAATGAAAGTTGATCAATAGCCACCATTCTTCCATCGTGAGGGAAATATATCACATGAAAAAGAGTGGACACAATAGATTTCATGGCATAGACATAATCTTGCCCGAGGAGTAAAGAAAAATCCAAGGGGTCTTGGACTACCATGACATCAATAAAGACAGTTTTCCCTCCGAAAGTCATAGGAAACTGAGGAAGGGTCCCTAAAGGTTGACTAGTTCTTCTATTAAAAGCTAACAGATTCTACGTAACCAACATAAGATTAGGAAAACCCAAATATTTCCAAGCAAAAGAGGACAAAATATTAACGAACACACCTTCATCTATCAGTGTTTGAGGAACGTCTTGAACACAAACTTGTACTGTAATCTAGAAAGGAATGTGAGAGGGAAGACGAGGTCCGGTTAGCACACCCCAATCAAAACGGATGGCCTCATTATTTGGAGGGGGTTCCATGAGAGAATGAGGAATACCCACCAACATGGTAGATTCTGTATCAACGAGAAAAACATGGGCAATATCGGGTTTAATCTCTAGCGGGAGAGTAGGATCGACCGATGGAGAGATCAAATTGACCACTTGGGTTTCATTCTCTAAGGGGAGAATGGGGTCGACAGGTGGAAATGGGTCAACTGCTTGGGTTTCACTCTCTAATGGGAGAGTGGGATCGATTGAGGATGGGATCGAATTGACCACTTTAGTTTCACTCTCTGAGGGGAGAGAGGGATTGATCAAGGATGGTATCAGATCAACCACTTTGTCAACTAGTTCAACTAAGGACGTGACTAGATTGACGAAATGATAAATTGGATTGACTGGTGAAGGGACCAGAGTGATCATTCCATCAACTATAGGGGGGTCAAGAGTAAGCTTGTGATAAGCGACTAGAAGTTGAGGCTGTGAAACAGGCATGTCTTCCAGGAATTTCGAGGGTTCTTCCATATGAGGGAAAAGGTGAGTTAGATGACTCCCTTTGCATAACATACACATGAACTTGACTCTACTTTTCTTCTTCCCAACGGTATCATGACTCGTTGACGAGAGGTGATCAACATGTTGTTCAGAGGCGGACGACATAGGTTGGTTAGGGTGTGTAGACATACTTCTATAACCTTGGATAGACCAGGGAAATCCTTAAGAAGATGGCTACCCTTACAAATCCTGCAAGGGTACCTGGGTTTATGGGTTGTTTGGGTGTTCTTGGCATCATCAACATTCCCAGCACGATTAACAGTAACTAGTTTCTTTCCAACATGTCCGGCAGTGGTTGGAAGTTTGGACCCTTGTTTATTTTTCTTCTTCTTCTTATCCACCGAGTTACTAGCTTTAGAGCTTTCACTCGACGAAGAAGATGAAATGGAAGAAGACCTTACAAGAGAAGAAGGTGAAGAAGATATTATTGGTGAAGAAGGTGAAGGATCAACATGAGGTTGATTTTCTTGGGGGGAAGTGCTTGCAACAAAATCACTAGTTGCATTTGCAATTACCTGAGTGGAAAACAACCATAATGGTAATCCAATTGTGAGACCTGGAAGGCTCAAAGTAGCGATGTGAGGAGGACCAATGTTTCTGTAAGAAGGAAAAATAAAAGGTTCCCCTATAGCAGGGGTTCCTTCATTGGTTATTCCAGGAAGTGATGTCATTAAAATAAAGATCCAATCTAGAGTCCACTAGGAAAAACAAACATCACACGCTAAAAATCTAGTAAGCAAGCAAGAAAACAAAACCTTCTCACAATGAGCTCACTAGTTGGTGATGAAATCCAATGTCGCGGGAACAAAGTAAGAAGGGGATGAGATAGAGCGGGTGGAAAAGTTACGTTGACGACCTACTTAATGAACATACACCCTCATGCAAGCTCCCACACATAATCGTGGGTATACCCTCCAAGGAGCCCGAGTGAGTTTGGCCAACGTCGATTCCAGGTATTGTGAACACTTTCCCCTCCACAGTCACCTCATGAAAAGACCCTAAAGAGATAGGCCACTAAGGTTACCAATCACTACATTTATGCCTGGGGAAACAATCGACAGTCCGATCCATGCGCAAGTGCAAGGTATCTAGCCCGAAATCAACTTGAAAGGCTTCCACTCATCATTGTAGGTATACCTCTCAAGTGACCCCCATAATACGTGCAATCTCTACACCAATACCAACAAAGTAGGGTGAGTAACTCTTCTAGTCTTAATGCGACCTCGTGATTGACCCTTATGTGAGAAGGGCTTCCCAGGACAAAATGTAGTAAGTGGATTTAACTCTCCCTATCACAAGATACTATGTTTGCTTGCAGCTTTTGGAAAGTTATCTTTCGCACCTATTCCAAAGCCCTACAACTAATCTAATGTAGGTTTTCTACCAGAAAATATAAAAATGTCTAATCAATTTTTATATTTGCTTTATTTTTAAGGTTGTTGTTACTCAAAAAGAATATGGCGTGGACAATATGGTGTTTTGACCGACTCGAAAGTTATGCAAAGAAATGAAGATGCAATCTTTTCATTTCGATGAGAGCTATGCTACAAGAAGGAGAAAACATTTATGATTCCCGGATGCACAATGTCCCAACATTTTTTTAAAAACTCATCAATATCAATATCTTTAAGAAATGAGCAAAATAGACTATACACCAATACACGATTTTTCAGAATTTAAGACCAAAAAATGCCAAAAATCATGCAATTTCGCTACTTCAAAGGCAAGGATGTCCCCAATCTAATATAAAGCAAGAAATTAAATCTTTTTGTTTCAAAAATTTCACTAAAAGCAATAATGAACTTTCTTAAAACAAAGAAACCCAAACTAAAAATTCTCTTTTAAAGCGAACTATTTAGAAGAAATCTGATCTTTCCCTAAACAATCCTAAAGAAAACACAGGCTTTGTAATTGAAAGACACTCAAAGCAAGAGACTAATCCGTCAAAACCAAACAAAGCAAAGATGGCTAAAATCAACTCAAACAATGTCAAGCAGACTGTAAACAGATCAATATAGGCTCCAAAAGTTCAATCCAGTTGATCAAATAAAAAATGGGCATCAAAAGACCCAATCCAAAAAAAAAAAATTACAAACAAGTTCGCAGCCTAGTAGTGAGGAGCAGTGCGAAAATTAGGCATTTTTGCAGTCTAGACACAGGTAGGGTGCGATAAGGTCGCACTGGACTGAACAGTAGGGTGCCAAAATCAAAGGTTTTAACAGGCTATATACAGGTGAAGTGAGGGAATGTCTGTAATCAAAAGGAATTTGGAAAAAGAACAAAGAGTCTAAGTGAACTTTCAGATCCAGAGAGTCTGGATGGATCTCCCAAAGACTCAGAGACTAGAAAACAAGCTATCAAAGAAAGGGAAACTAGACTAACTAGGAAACAATGCATTCCCCAATGGAGTTGCCAATTTTTTTATTGGATAAATCGGTAGGTGTGGGCACTAACTGATCTCCCTAGATCCACCTAGATCTAGAACAAAACACACCAGAACATGATGCTTTCCTTAAGTTTTAAATATTGAATTTACTAACTAAAGAGGGATAAGTGACATACCATTTAAACATCACTTCCTCTTGCCATCTCCATCTTAGCTCTATTCCAACACTCATACAATGATGATCCTGCAAAAGAACGTAACCAACCAAAGTGATAGTAATAGCATAAACTCAATATAAACCTATGTATGTGATCAAGGAATCATACAATAAAACACAACAAGATTTATAGGAAATAATTATATTACTGTATCATATTAAATGTGAAAGAGAGATTACAACCATGGTTGTTATGTCGTAAGGTCCCTTCCAACCGTCCTTCATTCCCCACACACTTCCACTCCAAGAATTTTGAGAGCATAGATTTGATAATATTCACAATCTATGTTGACAAAGTGGCTCATCTATCCAAGCTAACAATCTCGAAAGCTCAATCCAATCCAAGCTCCAAAATCAAAAGCTCAAAATCTAATCTCATCCAAGCCAATCCCAAAAGCTAACTTTCTCCATGAGAGATCCTCTCTTTTTATAAGTTGAAGAGGATAAGGTGAGGAGGTTAGGATGATCCCACTAAATCATGAAAGTGAGTAAGATCCAAACCATTGGTATGCCACCTCAGCATGGAAGTTTCTCCTTCTAGAAGCATCAAGAAGATTCTCATTTTCCCACGTATGAGCATTTTCACACACTGCCTATATAGCAACCTGTGAACACTTCACAACCTAGCTATGGTGCAGCCTATGAAAATCAGGCATTCTCGCACCCTGCCTATATAGAAACCTGCGAACATCCTCTTTAATAGGGTTTTTACAAAGGAGAATGCGACTTATTTTCTCAGGAAAAGTTCTTCTCCCTTCTTTCTTCAAGAACTCAGGCCACTGACCCCTCTGAAGGAAACATATAGGTTTACATCATTAACGGTCATAGGTATGACAAAAATAATGTGTAACAGTCGTGAGATCGCCAGGAAAACTGTGCCTGGTGGGATAAGCAAGGAGCTCAAAGGAGTATCGAAGAAGGTATGGCCACCCTTCCCCATTCACATTGGTACATATTCTTTATTAGATTTCGACCATGCCAATGCGGAGGCTACAAACTTGGAGGAAATGAAATTGGTAGACATTGATTTTAAGAAACACAACCCTAATAAGGTTGTGAGTAATCACATGGCGATTTGTGGGATGAAGATATACGAACACGAAGACTCACCTCATGATGAAATTTTCCGAGGTGCGAGGTCCTACTCTGAAGTCTTAAGCCAGGTTCAATCTCTGTTGCCCGGTGATATGGTTGATTTTTATAAATTCCAAGAGCACATGAGAAGTTACCTCTCCAAAGTTTTACAGGGCAGAAACTCACAACCTCTGGGTACACAACAAGCAGAAGATAAAATTTCAATGGGCATGAACCCCAGGAAACAAGAGACTCAGGACAAGACAAAGGAAACTGAGATCTCAAATCAGGAAGAAGAGATCCCCAACCAAGAAGAAGGAAACCCAAAGATAGTTACCAAGGAAATCGACATCCCCATTGCATTCGTCACTCCCTTACAATTCGCAAAGGGGAAACCCGATACAGAGTGGATATTCAAGGAGGACCTGACACCTATATCTGTAGAATATTTTCCTCCTAATGAATTCTTCTTTAGTAAGAAAAGGAAGGTCGTGGTGAAGCAAGAAACATACCAAAGAGCGGGCGCAGTAGCTAAAAAATACAAAATCCTAAAAGATGGAGAAGCCTTGGAAAAGGAATAATTCATCGATGAGGTAGAAGGAACATTGGGGGCTTATGCAATAGCCAACCAATATTCAGTTGGAGCTTTGAAGGCACGGTTGAAACAAAAGAACCTCTTGATCAAAAAATTGGAGGCTCGGGTAGCAACGACAGAGGCGAATGCCAGGGATGAGGTGGATAAAGGTTTCGAGCAAGCCAGAGTAACTGATCAATAAGAAATTGAGAGACTTAAATATGATCTTGAGAATATGCATCAGTCGGCACAAATACACAAAACGCAGGTAAGTCAACAGGAGGAGCAAATAAAACTGTTGCAATCTAAATTAATTTTTGTTGAAAACCAGGTCATAGACATAACAATATTCCAATCCCAAGCCATGAAAATATGAAAGAAGGTATAAGTAGCTCAACGGGATCTACTTGCCAAAGTAGAAACCATATAGAATCATTTTTATACAATAGAATAAGAGTTAAATCATATCTCCTTGAGAGAAAGAGAAGTTGGGGCAGCTCGGGGTGCTTTCCAAGAGGCCATTATAGCAACAACGAAAGAAGAGATGGCCATCAGTTCCAGGTTGTCTATCCCAAATCAAACCAGAGGTAACATCTTATTGAAGGCGTGGGAACATAATATATCCGAGAGCAGAAAAAGAGCTAAAGAGATGAGAGATGATTATGAAGAAACATTCAGCTTGATAAATAAAATTTTATTAGATCTCGATAAGGAAGGTAGTGCTGGAACACTGGGAAAAATCGAGATAGCCAAACATCTGTTGGATATCAAGGAAAATGTGGAAAAAGGACAAGTTGAATTATCCCAGGTAAGTTAGGTCAATATTTCCCTAGTGGATAAATGGTTGATAAAACCAAGCTTGTAATTGTGGTCTATCATCATGGAAGACCGACAAGTAGGAAAAAGATTGTCACAGTTGGCATAGGATTGCTACACTTTCAAGGCGAACAACCAAGATGAACCTTCCAAGATGATAGTCCAGTTGATAAAAAGGTGTGTTAATTGTATCGAGCAGAGGAAAGGGCATACTTTTGGAGGAAAGTAGTAACATATACCTATTCCATCCTATTTTTGGAACCAGAGAGCAAGAAAAGAAAACGCCCTGCCCACGTGGAGGAAGACAACAGACAAGGAAGTGAAACGCTTGATTTTCCATTTGTAACCGAATTTTTTAGAACGATTAGAATTCAAAGCATTTTAATCTTGTATAAGTATAATTTCGAAAGATAGAACAAAGGGGATTTTTTCCTTGGGGTCCAATTATACTAGAGAATATTTCTTTCGCCAGAATTAATAGAAGGCAGATCGAAGACTCGTTTTTCCGTCAAGACTGGGTTATGTGTTTCTTCTGTTATTTCACATTTCACATCATTTCTCATATGTATCTTTAATGAATGCTTAGCTGTAATTTAGTACAACCTCTATTGTGGTGATCATTTATTTCAGGCATCTAATCATTTACAACTTTTCCTCTGTATCGGCTATCAGCAGGTACAAGACCTGTGAATTTTTTAGATTTCTATATCATATGCTTCATTAAAGTTTTTTCTGCTTATTTTATTCTTCTGACACAAGGTGATATTCTTCTCTGATTGATGCCTCACATTGTTCAACAACTCTATGTTTTCTCTCGCTTCCTGCATGATTTTAAAATTTAACGCAGTTATGGAAAACAACCTTTGATTGCGTTATAATATTAATTTGATTTTGGGATTCTTTATTGTATAATCTAAAGGTGAAACAACAACCAACACTTTACAAAAAACTTCATTCCTTTATGACTGTACCTGTGGCAAGAAAACCCAACATAAAACACGGTCTCTCAGATCAAACCAACCTCTCTTTAAACCTTTTCGATACCATTCTGAAAACTGCTACTACCTGGGCCAAACTCGAATGTTCATGGGTAGCCATTGAACGAGACATAAACATTCAGGAACAATGGGAAGCTAGACCCAAACAACTCAAAAATCATCCTTAGCTTCTTTTCCCAGTTGTTTTCTTCCTTTATATATTTCACCCTCTTTTTGGATTCTTAGACTCAGTACTTTATAGCCTTAAGTACAGACTCTGGAATAACATCTTTTTGGTGCCATTGCCGGGGAAGGAGATACAAAATCATTTTACCTAGGAGAATGACATTTGCAGGTTTCTACTCTTTAATAGTGAACAAAGAGTGACCACCTTCTAAAGGCTAAGTTCCTATTATTCACTTAGCGACTCCACTTTTAAGTAAGCTGGCATCTGGTCGAAGGAGCACCAGACAAAATCCAGATGGTAAACAGACCACACCTATTTCCAATCTTGAAAAAATACTAAAAACAAGAGGTTCCCTTAAGCCAACTAATGTAGTCTACTAGCGTAGACACACCCAACCTAAGGCCAAGATTCCACTCGAAGTGGTAACTTTGCAAGAAGTTCCCAGCAAAACCCTTTTCGGAGAAACACCGACCAAGACAGTTGAGGCTGACACCCTAAACCCAAATTTAGCTTTCCCGGAAATTAAATCTGAAACTCGTACGACTACCCCCTGCATAAACGAAGGCGAAAATCCCTCGATAAATCTCACGTCAATTGATATCCCTCCAACTCTTCAGTCAGATTTCCCGACCTCACTAAGTCTTGAAGAGTATACCATATACTTAGATTCCACACCTACGGGTTCCCCCATTTACATCTCTTGCAAATTAGAGGAACCAAGCCATCATATCCCGTTTCCACCTTTTTTAGCTTTCTCATCTCTCGAAGAAGCTAAAGATTTGCTATACATATTCCAAAACCCTATGTACAACATACCGGTTTCCTCTCCTAGAGTATCTATGGTAGTTGCTAGAGGAGGAGGAGTTGGGGTTGCTACAGGAGGAGTGGGGGGGCAAGGGCCACCCCCACCACCTAGAATTTTTGCTAAAGTAGCTTCCAGATACGCTCTTCTAGTCCTCCCAGTACCCCTGCATGACTTGCCTGAAAACTAAATGAAAAACCTACCTAAGTTTACAGGGGAAGGAGACCTAACCGTAACCGAACATATAAATTTATTTGACCAATTCACAGACATCCTAGGTCTCGAACATGAAGATGTGTATTCACAGTTGTTTTTCCAAACTTTTGAAGGACATGTGAGAACCTGGTTTCGAAGTCTTCCCACAGGTTCGATATTATCCTATGATTCTTTAGAAGATTCTTTTCTTAGACAATGGGGCAAAAGGAAGGACCATTTATACTATCTAACTGAGTTTGGATCTTTCAAGAAAAAAAGTTCAGAAACTGTTATGGAATTTATTCAAAGATTTAACAAATTATATAATAAGATCCCAGTTGAAGTTAAACCGTCCCAACCTGCAACCAAGGTAACCTTTACTGGAGCCTTTGAACCCAATTTCGCACTTTTATTAAGAGAAAGGAGAGGGGCCGACCTAACCCAGATGCAATATGATTCCGTGGATATTGATTCAAACATGATGGCTTCTGGTAAACTAAAAACAAAAATAGAAATGGGAAATAGAGAGATGAAACGTTTTAAAGAACAAGCGGGACCTTCAGGATCAGGGAGGTCCTCAGATGATAAAATGGATGATATGGCTAGGATAATAAAAGAGCTATCAAATAAAATTTTGAGGATGGAGTTAGATCAATCCAAAGAATATCAATTCATTAAGAGAGATTTCATAAGAAACCCCAATCCTCAAATTCAATAAAGATAGATTAAAAATGAAGACCAAAAAATTCAAACTCCTTTAAAAAACAAAATTTTTATAGGAGGAAATGACTTGCAAGAGTTTGACGATCTAGGAGAAGACGTTAATAATTTGGGTGATGATTGTGTACAACCTCATCTAACCAAGGAAGATTATGAGAGGTCTCTGAACACAAACAACCGTCAAATTAATATAACAACATAAATAATGCAGGTGATTCTACCTATCAAGGGATGTCTGATACTATAATGGTCGAGCTCCAACACAAGTACAATCTGAGGCCTAAAAATAAATATGTGTCAACTACTCAACAAAATAAAATCCTTCCAAGAGGTGAAACATATGAGCCCGTTCTAAAAGACACCGAGATATCAAATACCAAAATAAAGGAGGCTGAGGTCCAAGCTGGGAAAATTAAGGTACCCGGAACGCAGTCATTAGAAACAAAACTAACTGAAAATAAAGCAATGCAAAAAAAAAAAATTAGAAAGGAAGGAAACCGAAGATTCAACTAAAGAAACAGATAAACTCGTGGGAGGTTTCAGCCTGGAAAATGAGATAAACAAGATAAAGATACCAATTCCCCTGGTCGAATTGGCAAAGAATCTTGTGTACCGAAAGCAAATAACAAAAATGATAAATTTTTTAGATTTAGAAAGTCAGTCTGACGTGATAAATTTGGAAGATGATAAGCCTAATATAAATTTTGGCCCGCATTTCAAAGGCACCATGGATATCATCACCCCTTTATGTATCACACTAAATGTGCAAGATCGTCTGCTGCATAATTGCATGCTAGACTCTGGAGCCTCACATAACGTGATGCCCAAGTCTATTATGGACATACTAGGCCTCGAAATCACCAGGCCATACAAAGATCTGTATTCTTTCGATTCAAGGAGAGTTAAGTGTATGGGCATGCTCAAATATCTAGTGGTAACTCTTTCATAGGTTCCGGTAAAAAACATTCTAATGAATGTAGTTATCACTAATATACCTCTGAAGTATGGTTTTCTCTTATCTAGGTCTTGGGGAGACAAGCTTGGGGGATGTATTCAACTAGACATGACCTATGCCACGATTCCTATTTTTGGCAGATAGTTCACTCGGTTATATAGAGAGACACGATTAGCATATATAGCAAGTGATCCACAGAATCCTAATAATTATCCTATTTATGTCGCCGATCAAGACCTGGGAAATTGTATTTTATCTTTTGATGATAGTGTAAATAATTGTATAGAATAAAATTTTATAGAGAAAAATAAATAAAAAAAGATAGATGAAAATGTGTATAACACTCAGATTTGGAAAATGTTTTTTGATGGCGCTTCATCATGTGAAGGAGCAGGTGTAGGAGTACTTTTTGTAGCACCTGGAAATGAATTTGTTATCCCCTTTTCTTACAGAATACAGTGGGACATAGACTACACAAATAATGTATGTGAGTATGAAGCCCTAGTCTTGGGACTAGAAGTTGCCAGGATGATGAACATAAAGAACTTGGAAGTCTATGGAGATGTGGAGTTGATTGTGAACTAGATAAATCGGTAGTACCAGGCCAAACACCCAAGATTAAGATCTTACAGAAATTGCGCCTGGGATCTAATGGAAAATGTTTTCTCATTGTTAAATGTTCATTACATTCGATGTGCAGAAAAACTAAAAGTCGATTCATTAGCCAAAGAAACCTCAACTTTTGCACCTCCTATAGCTTTCAAACTAAAGTATCATATAGAGGTGAGGCACAAACCCTCCATACAAAATAATATAGAACATTGGTAGGTCTTCGAAGATGACGAACAAATCAAAAAATTCCTTGAAATGGTAGACGATTTCACTGAAACTCACATTGACCAAGAAAACCAAAACAACCATACTTTGATTATGCAAGAAGAGGAGGATCCTCAAGAGTTCCAATAAAATATCGTGAATCATCGCATGTTAGTACTAAAAACAATCAGATTCCAAAAGGAATAATCCCTCTAGAAATATTGTTTGACCAAAATGACATGCCCCTAAAATCTACTTTACAACCTCAACCAGAAGGAGTTGAAGATTGCGATATAGGGACCAAAGAGGAGCCTAGAATAGTAAAAATATCAAAATTTCTTCCCCCTAAGATGAAAGGTAAGTATGCAGATTTACTCCAGTAGTATAAAGACGTGTTCGCTTGGTATTACGATGAGCTGAGAATTTATGACACCAATGTGATCGAACATGAAATACCTTTGAAGCCCGGTGTTAAACCTTTCAGATAGAAACTCAGGCAAATCAATCCCATTTTATTGCCCGTGGTCGAAAAGGAAGTTAAAAATATTTGGGACGCAAAAATAATTGTGCCACTTAGATACTCTAATTGGGTAGATAACCTAGTCCCAGTTAGGAAGAAGATTCGAGAGATCAGACTGTGTGTGGATTTTAGAAATCTAAATAAATCCTCCCTCAAAGACAATTATCCACTTCCCAAAAATGATCATGTTTTGGAGAAGGTGGTTGGGGCAAATAGAATGTCAATGATCGATGGGTTTTCTGGTTATAATCAAATTACTATCAGTGAGCACGATAAAGAGAAAACAACATTCACTACCCCCTGGGGAACATTTATGTATGACAAAATGAATTTTGGTTTAATGAATGCAGGTGTTACCTTCCAACGTGCTATGTATATCACTTTTGTTGGCGAGAGAGATAAATTTGTGTTCATTTACATTGATGATCTAACTATTTTTTCTAAATCTGATGAAGATCATCTGATACATCTAAGGGAAACATTCAAGAAATGCCGAAAATTTGGTTTGTCCTTAAACCCCAAGAAATCTCACTTTGCGATGCAAGAAGGTAAACTCCTGGGCCATATTGTGCCTTGAGATGGAATTAAAATCGATCCTAAAAGGGTCGAAGCTATAGAAACCCTAAATATTCCTAGAAATGTAAAAGAGATCCAATCATTTTTAGGAAAAATATTTTTTTTGAGGAGATTTATCCTGAATTTTGCTGAAATCGTGAAATTGATCACACATATGCCGAAAAAGAAAAATGAAGTCAAATGGATGGCAGAAGCCAAAGCGTCATTTTTTCCTATCAAGAAAGTTATAGGTGAATCACCTGTGCTGGCTAGCCCTGATTATCTAAAAAAGTTTTTGATTTTCTCATTTTCTTCCGAACACACGATTGCGGCAGTACTCCTCCAAAAGAATGAAGAGGGTTTCGAGCAACTAATAGCATTCTTTAGTAAGAGCCTTAGAGATGCATAATTGAGATATGATATAATGGAAAAGAAATCACACGCTAAGGTAAAGGCACTGAAGGCTTTCAGAACCTACGTGTTACACTCCAAGGTAATTTCATATGTGCCCACCAGTTCTGTAAAAGATATATTGGTGCAGCTTGACAGTGATGGGAAGAGGGGTCGGTGGCTCGCTAAAATTCAAGAATTTGATCTAGAGGTCAAACCGATGAAGCTCATAAAAGGACAGGGTTTGGATAAGCTCTTAGATGAATCAAATTTCAGAGCACTCAAAATAAATAACCTGCAATAATATGAAGGATGTGTGGACATAGATGAATTCGATGACGAAATAGCTCCAACCAGAATCTAAGAGAAGTTTGCCTCATCGGGTTGGTATAAAGACATAGTATCATACCTTCTGACCCTGAACTAGCCAAGTGATTTGTCTCCGTATAAGGCCAGGACACTGAGGTTTCATGCGGTAAAGTATTGTGTGTCTGATAGCCAATTGTTTTGGAAAGACCCTCTAGGCTTCCTACTGGTTTGTTTGGTAGAATAAAAAACATAAAAGGTCATAAATGAATTTCACCAAGGAGTATGCAGAGGACATCACGCATGGAGAGAAACAACTTATAAAATCCTGAGGGCAGGATATTACTGGCCTAAACTATTTTCGGATGTCAATACCAAAGTCAGAGCCTGCAAATCTTGCCAATTGTTTGTAGGAAAACATAAACTCCCAGCATTACCTTTGGTTTCAGTTAAAATGGAAGCCCAGTTTCAACAACGGGGGTTGTATTTTATAGGCAAAATTAACCCACGTTCTAGTGCTCAACATAGATGGATCCTGGCCACTACCGATTATTTCACCAAATGGGTGGAAGCTATTCCGACCAGAAAAGCAACATATTCCGTGGTCATAGATTTCTTGGAAGAAACCAAATTATATAGATTTGGTTGTCCCTGAAAAATAGTTACAGATAATGCCCAGGAATTCAAATCTACGGTAATGGTCATCTTTTGCCAAAAATACAATATTATACTGGGCCATTCTACAACATACTACCGCCAAGGCAATGTGCTCGCCGAATCATCAAATAAAAGTTTAATTACCATAATTAAGAAAGTGTTGAATGAAAACAAAAAGTATTGGCATGTGCATTTGAAGTATGCCTTATGGGCGAATCGGATGGGCACCAATAAATTGATCGACACTTCTCCATTTCAAATGGTATATGGGACTGATGTAGTGCTACCCATAAACCTGGCCCTACCCGTGATGAAACTTTGGCAGGATGAGAAAGAAGAACCAAATCACATCACAAGAAGAATAAATTAGTTGATCGAAGTTCAGGAAAACATAATGGAGGTAGAGGAAAGACTTCGGAAGTATCGAGACAATATGAAAGCACTGTTTGATCATAAGGCTAAATATAGTGAATTCCTCCCTGGCGATTTGGTTTTAAAATGGGATACTAGAAGGGAAGACTCGACCAAACATGGAAAATTTGACCATATCTAGTATGGCCCATTCAAAGTCACATCTTCTGAAGGGAAGAACTCGTTTCTGTTAGAAACTTTGGACGGTAAAACCCTTAACGCCCCTATCAACGGGCGCTATCTAAAGCACTATATGCAATAAATTATTTCTGAAATCCCACTGTATATACCGGTTTGTGTTTCTATTTTTATATCTTTTCGGTAAGTTTTATTTTATTTTTCATCGCAAATAAAACAGATGAGTGATACGAAATTTTCAACACATTGAATTCCATAAATTTTAAAATACTGACGCTCTTCGTGTTGATTTCTTACAGAATTCTGGTTTACATCCCAAACATCATAAAGAGGAAAACAAACGGTCATGTATTGGGAAACTAATTCTCCCGAAACAGGTGATAAAAAGATAATTTACTAAGATGAGAACGAAATGGTAAGGCAAAGGTACGAATTCCCTAAATATCTATATTGCAAATGAAGGTCACCTAGATGCAATAACGGTCTCATGAGTATGAAATTTTTCACTCAATGGATTATCAAGGAATAATTGTTTACTGTGGATTCTAAACATTTCCCTAGGATAAGATAAAAATAATCAAAATAAAACAGAAGAAGTTAAGCGTCCTAAATAAGAAAACAGTTCTAGGATTCAGGATTGCGTTAGAACTCCTATGCTTACGAAATCTGAAACCTTATTTGCCACTCTGTCTCAAATCTTTGATTCTTTCCCTTTGAATCCGGATATCTTCCCATGTTTTTCATAGAGGGAAAAGAAGTTGCACTTTAGCTCTGAAAGCCAACAAACGATTTTTCCGAATGCCAACAAAACAAAAAGGCGACAAGTTATTGTGAACCCTCAACTCTCACTGAACTAAGATATTCTTAGGCTAATCCTAACTCCCTTGGTTTTTTCAACAGATCTTGACGATTAGTCTTGCTCAAAATAAGGCTCCTGGAAATAAACTCTCCCCTAAAGATTTCCTGCCAACTAAGATGTTTGGAAGGTCAAAGGAAAACTAATCCAGAGTAATCAAAGTGATTTAATAGACCTCGGCTGCAAAATTATACACAGATATTACCCCTGGTATACTTTCTACTAATTAATTGCGCCCACTTCATGGCAAAGGAAAATATAAGACAGATGGTAAAAGGAAATTCAAAAAATTGATTGCCCCCATCTAGTCTAAAAGAGATGATGAAAGGAAATTCATAAAATTATTTCCCTCATCTCAGCATTTAAATGCAAAGTTATAGCTTGAAGTGGTGAAAGGAAATTCAATAAAGGGAATCAGACAACTTCACCGAGGTATTGAATAGGCTTGCTGGCAGTGAAGCAATGTCTAAAATATCTGTAAGGTTGTTACACATGAATTGTACCATACTCCGATAATTAGTTTTCTTTGAAACCTGATCTACACCCCAGGTGCGTGCAGGGCTCCCTGATTAAAAACATTTAAGTTACTTCACCTTGATGCAAGCAAAATCAACAGAACGCGTTCAAATCCCCAAGGTTGTTTTGATAATCTTGAGCAGACTCGAATTTAGTATTAGAGGAGCAGGGGGAATAATATTGAGATAAGAGAGTGATTAAGTTT
This sequence comes from Picea engelmannii, assembly GCA_009831015.1. Lineage (NCBI taxonomy): Eukaryota > Viridiplantae > Streptophyta > Pinopsida > Pinales > Pinaceae > Picea > Picea engelmannii. The sequence continues at coordinate 85,362 of ML786920.1, read as the reverse complement.
GAAATATTTTAGAAGTAAGGATGAAACCCCCTTTCTTCCTCTATATCCTCTTTCTGGACAAGTTTCGCAGAAACAAACTAATGACTCCATTTACCCAATAAAGGTGCTTGGTATGCTTTTCTTCTCATCCCGCAAGGAGACAATATCCCTAGTTGAGCCTATGTTGGAACACTTGTATTTTTCGAATACTCTAGTTATCAAAGGTTGGAGCCACCTATTTTCTAAGTAGTGAAACGATACACTTAAGCCTAAAAAGTCAGATTTCGGGATTTCATGTAGATCACGATTATACCTACCAAAGCCCTAGTATCTCGACACGCAAAATGGCGATTGTTGGTTTAGTTTTAATCACAATTATTGAACCACTAAGCAGGGATTATCACCTTTTATTACCTCGTGCTCTTGCGTTTCGGGAGTTACACGTTGAACGCCCTTCGAACCTTCGACATGCAAAGTTGCGAAGTTGTTTTAATTCAATCTGGATAATAACAAGAATAATGACATTTAAGCCATAGTTAATCTTTATCGTGATTTCGTGACTCGACAGTTGTTACCTAAAAAAAACACGTTTGTAACTTCGATCCCTGAAGTCACAATATTCGTCAATTAATCGTGGTTAATTAAAAGCTTAATTCAAATCATAGTTAATCAACCAAATCGCACTATCACGATTTCGGGGTTCATGGTTCAAAAACTAGGAGTAAAATCATCCGATATTGCGAACTCTGAAAAGGGGATTAAGTACTAAACACACTTAATTAAAAGGTTGAACTGGATTAATTAACACCTTAAACAACCTTCAACCCATACAACCTAGGGACCAATAATTAAACGTTGTCGCGATCCTCCCGAATCACGAATTATCAAACATTTATGGCATTTATTAGAATTTTAGTGAGGTGATTGATAATAAGATCTCATTTTATTTATAAATATTTATATTAAATGATTTAAACATTCTGTCAACAAGGACTCGCATAGAATTAAGTGCTCAAAGTGAAAAGGTTTCAGTCATTATCTTAGGTTTCTTTCTATTTTGCGCAGAGCCAACTCACCAAGATAACCTTTGTCTGTGTTTTCATTTTTTGCGACGGGGGATCTAATTGCAAGGTTCTATATCATGGCTCTGTGAAAAGCATCCAAGGAAGCTTCCGAGATTCCAAGTCAATGTTCAGACATTATTTCTGATACCTCACCTAGAAGTATCAGTACTGTCAAAACATGGACGTATGTCTCCAACATTTTGCAATCTGAGATGATAAATTGTCCAGATGATTCCAGTGATAACGAGAAAGACGACTTGTCCACCAAATAAAAAATCGTCACTCATTCAGAGATGCACAAGATAGCGGTAAGGCCATGAATTTTTCCCTATTATGATATGATCATATGCGCATTGGACCATGTAGACATCCCGACTAGGACAATATTCAACAAGCAAAAGGTGGCAATTGGGACATTCAGACCAGAGCATTTACAAGAAATGTATAAAGTGTCTCCCACACCAAACCTTACTCACAATACCAAATTCTTAAAGGGTTTTAAAAATAAGGAATGCGAGCAATTTGGGAAAATCTTATCAGATCTAATCAAAGACTGGGTTTCGCACCCCGCAAAATTCAGAGTCGATACGAATGGAATTTATTCAATCTCATCATTGGTACCATAATTCATGTGTATAGTGATGATGGTTTTCAGACTGTATAGGAAGGAGGACACCTCTCACTTCTTTCTCCCATGGGTACTGCTTATTCACACAGTAGGGGGATTCTCCTTTGACTGGGCCAAATTGTTGTCAGACAGTTTGGCCAGTCGAATTACAAAATATCGAGCACAGAAGACGAGTGGGAAAACATCTTCATTATTTATGTCTTCTTCCATCATGGACGCTATTTTCTTCATGACACATTTCCCATTAATGATCTGGAGATGGAATCCAACTAATGCAGAACCTATTCATGTCTACCACTCGAAACTCTGGGAAGATAAATCCAAAGAATTCATCTACGATCTTTTCAACTGGGTAATGGTACCAATGCATGTCTCCATCTTCGAGCATCCACCTCCTAGGATTTCAAATAACATCACGGCCAACCTGAGAAGTGTGGAAGATTGGTATATAGAAGAAAAATTTTCGTATATTAGGGTTTTTTGCACCTCTGTCCCCCCATATGCTCTACCGCTATTCTTACCAGACAAGCTAGTATGTCACGCGATCGCCAGGAAAATTGTTCTTGGTGGGATAAGAAAGGAGCTCAAAGGAGTATCGAAAAAGGTATGACCACTCTTCCCCATTCACATTGGTACTTATTCTTTATTAGATTTTGGCCATGGAAAAGCGGAGGCTATGGCCTTGGAGGAAATGAAATTTGTAGGCATTGAGTTTAAGAAACAAGACCCTAATAAGGTTGTGAGTAATCACATGGCGAGTTGTGGGATGAAGCGATATGAAAATGAAGACTCACCTCATGATGAAATCTTCTGAGGTACGAGGTCCTACTCTGAATTCTTAAGTCGGGTTCAATCTCTGCTACCCGGTGATATGTTTAATTTTTATAAATTCCAAGAGAACAAGAGAAGTTTCCTCCCCAAAGTTTTACAAGGAAGAAACTCACAACCTTCGGGGACACAAAAAGCAGAAGATAAAAGTTCAATAGACTCAAACCCTAGAAAACAAGAGACTCAGGACAAGATAGAGGAAACTGAGATCTCGAATCAGGAAGAACATATCCCCAACCAAGAAGAAGGAAACCCAGAGATAGTTACCAAGGAAATTGGCATCCCCATTGCATACGTCACTCCCTTACAATTCACAAAGGGGAACCCTGATAAAGAGTGAATATTCAAGGAGGAACTGACACCTATCTCTGTAGAAGAGTTGCCTCCTAACGAGTTCTTCTTCAATAAGAAAATAAAGGTCGTGGTGAAGCAAGAAACATACCAAAGAGCAGGCGCAGTAGCTAAAAAATACAAAATCCTAACAGATGGAAAATATTTGGAAGAGGAAGAATCCACCGATGAGGTAGTAGGAACATTGGGGGCTTATGCAACAACCAACCAATATTCAGTTGGATCTTTGAAGGCATGGTTGAAACAAAATAACCTCTTGATCATCAAATTGGAGGCTCGAGTAGCAACGACATAGGCGAATGCCATAGATGAGGTGGATAAAGGTTTCGCGCAAGCCAGAGTAACTGATCAACATGAAATCAAGAGAATTAAATATGATATTGAGCAGATGCATTAGTCGGCACAAATAAGCCAAATGCAGGTAAGTCAACAGGAGGAGCAAATAAAACTGCTACAATCTAAATTAATTTCTGTTGAAAACCAGGTCATATACATAACAATATTCTAATCCCAAGCCACAGAAATACGAAATAAGGTAGAAGTAGCTCAATAGGATCTACTTTCCAAAGTAGAAACCATACAAAATCATTTTCATACGATAGAACAAACATTAAAAGATATCTCCTTAAGAGAAAGATAAGCTAGGGAAACACGGGTTTCTTTCCAATAGGTTGTTATAGCAACAACGAAAGAAGAGGTGGCCATCAATTGCAGGTTGTCTATCCTAGAGAAAACCAGAGGTAACATCTTACTGAAGGCGTGGGAACATAATATATCCAAGAGAATAAAAGGAGCTAAAGATATGAGATATTCTTGTGAAGAAACATTCGGCTTGATAAATAAATAAAAAATAGATCTCTATAAGGAAGGTAGTGCTGGAACACTGGGAAAAATTGGCATAGCCAAACATCTGTTGGATATCAAGGAAAATGTGGAAAAAGGACAAGTTGAATTATCCCAGATAAGTCAGTTCGATATTTCCCAAGTGGATAAATGGTTGATAAAACCAAGCTTGCAATTGTGGTCTATCATCACATAAGACTGACAAGTAGGAAAAAGATTGCCACAGTTGGCAAAAGATTGCTACACTTTCGAGGCGAACAGCCAAGCCGAACCTTCCAAGTTGATAGCCCAGTGGATAGAAATGTGTGTTAATTGTATTGAGCAGGGGAAAGGGAAGACTTCTGGAGGCAAGTAGTAATAGATGCTTATTCCATCCTATTTTTGTAGCCAGAGAACAAGAAAAGAAAATGACATGCCCACGTGAACGAAGACAAGAGACATGGAAGTGAAATGCTTCTTTTTCCATTTGTAACTGAAGTTTTTAGAATGATTAGAATTCAAAGTGTTTTAATATTGTATAAGTATAATTTTGAAAGATAGAACAAAGGGGCTTTTTTCCTTGGGGGTCGATTGTACTAGAGAATATTTCTTTTGCCAAAATTAATAGAAGGCAGATCAAAGACTCTTTTTTCCGTCAATACTGGGTTATGTGCTTCTTCTATTATTTCGCATTTCACATCATTTCTCATATGTATCTTTAATGAATGCTTAACTTTAACTTAGTACAACCTCTACTGTGGTGATCATTTATTTCATTCATCTAATCGTTTACATATTTTCCTCTGTATCGGCTATTAGAAGGTACAAGACCTGTGAATTGTTTATATTTCTATATCATATGCTTCATTAAAGTTTTTTCTTCTTATTTTCTTCTTCTGTCACAAGGTGAGATCTTCCCTGATTGATGCCTCACATTGTTCAACAACTCTATGTTTTCTCTTACTTCATGCATGGTTTTAAAATTTAACTCAGTTACAGAAAATGACCTTTGATTTCGTTATACTATTAATTCGATTTTTGGATTATTTCTCGTATAATCTAAAGTTGAAACAACAACCAACACTTTATAAAAAAATCTATTCCTTTATGACTGTACCTGTGGCAAGACATCCCAACATAGAACCCGGTCTCTCAGATCAAACTAGCCTCACTTTAAACCTTTTCGATACCATTATTAAAAATGCTACTACCTGGGCCGAACTCAGACGTTCATGGGCATCCATTGAATGGGACATAAACATTCAAGGGCAATTGGAATCTAGACCCAGACAACTCAGAAATCATCCTTAGCTTCTTTTCCCAGTTGTTTTCTTCCTTTATATCTTTCACCCTCTTTCTGGAAGCCTAGACTCAGTAGTTTATAGCCTTAAGTACAAACTCTATAACAACACCAACCATGCATGCTCCAGATCATGTAGATCAATCTAGGTGTGACCAAGCACCTCACCAGGCACGTGTCAAAGTTTTATAAGAGAAAACTAGGAATTCATAATGAATCGATCTACGAGTATTTTAACCTTTAAAAATTAGTTTCTCATATACCATAGGTTCCAGATGATGGCCTACCTACACAATTCCTCCCCCAAAACGAATATGATCATCCATCGTGGCTATAGATGTTGGGAGAGTATGTTCTTTAGATCACGAAGATAATAATTCCCTTCTATGGTATCGTTAGCTCTTATCTAAGATCTGAAGGAAATTTGGGAATCTACCCTAAAGTCCATTGGCCAATCCGACCAATGCACTGGAGAAGCTTGAAGCAGAGGATTCAATAGATTGTCCAATAGTTCCCTATGTTATTGGGTGTCTCCAGCTAGAAGGAATCATTTATCCTATTGTATCAGTAGTTGGGGTGAAGGATCCATGGTGCAATGATGGGAGTCAATTGAGCCACTTAGAAAAATTCAAACAAAGGCTCAATTGGATGAGGTGAATAACCCAAAAACAATATCGACGGGGCCTATCTGGTGGTAAAAAATGGGTTCTTCCCAATAAAATCAGGTAAACTCTGTCAACAATCTAGGAACGGTTAGAATACCATATATGGTATCAAGATTTTGACACAAAATTTAAATTTTCAAGAAGCGTTATTGGTTCGAGAGAACAATTTCCTCTCAAGCAGAACCATCCATAAAGAAATGAAAGGAGCTCATTTTTAGGGTCAACACTTTAGGGAATATAAGATTTTCTTATATCCAAATTTGTTTGACTAACATCCCCTCAGACACATACATATTTTTAAGGATGCAAGATTTAAGAGATTCATCCCTTGCATTATGCTTCCATCTGTTCTTCTTTTGTGCATGTATTCCTATAAAGCCACCATCCCTTTTTTTGCTTCTTGTATATGATCACTATTAATAAAATCTTGAGCAACATGTTTTATGACATGGTTGGTGTAACTGTGTGTTATATAGATTATGATACTGAAGTGATTTCCTCTAAAGAACTCCCAGTTTGATGATAATGCACGATGATGAAATAGATATTGAAGTGAATATGATTGCATTGGGTAAAATGAAGGAAAATTCTAATCAAGGAGAAAAAAATAAAGTTAAAGAAGACTATGGTCCTTCATATCAAGTTAAAGATTCCCAGAAAACTTGTATGGATGATATTTCTAGAGTAATCAGAAATTTGACAAATAAGATGTCGATATTTGAGATGTAGAATGGTAATTCCAACAAATTTCCTCAAGAAGGAGGGTTGAGGAACCCTAACCATTTCAGGGGGCATTTCAATCCTCAAATCATGAGATAAAAAGAAATGATGAACAACCCATTCAAACCCCCTATAAGAACTACTGATCAAAGTAAATTGGTGGAAGAAGAAACATATGAAGGATATGTTGAGAAACCAGGATAAATACACTTTCTTCAAGGGGAAAACAATGCCATGCATCTAACTCAATATGATTATGAAGATTCCCTTAACACCAGGAAGCTGGCCCCCAAAGGTGAATATAACAAAGAAATATTTTCCTATGTTCAATACAGGATGTTTTTTGATGCATTACAGGTTGAGATGCATAGGAATTGTGATCTTAGATGTAGGAAAAGGAATCAACTCAGGATGGCGATCCCTAATCTAAGTATCTTATCCCAAGTCTTTCTATGGGTAAATTCAAATAACTAAAAACAATTCCCAAAGATAAGGAGGCTAGTTGATCTTCAAAGAAATCATGAACCTTTAACATTGAGAAAGAAATTTTCAAAATCAATATCCCTATCCCATTGGTAGAGATGGATAAAAATACATCATACCATAAACAAATTGAAAAGGTCATATAGCGAAAAATCCCAACAAGTCCTCCTGATATTGTAAATTTGCAAGATGAGTCTCCCACTATAGTTTTTGGTCCTCACATAGATTATAAGGAAGAGTCTATTGCACATTTTTATGTGACCTTAAATGTCCATGACAAGATGATGCACAATTACATGTTGGACTCTCGAGCATCCCATAACCTCAATCCAAAAGTAGTGATGGAAAAGTTGGCTTTAGAAATAACTAGGCCTTAACATGATCTCTATTTTTTTTATGCCAGAAAGATGAAATGTGATGGGCTGATCAAAGACATGGTTGTCACATTGGCTTAGCTCCCTATCAAGAGTATTATGATGGATGTGGTGGTGTTTGATTTTCCTGCAAACTATGGTATTTTTTTTATTAAGAACATGTTGGCGTTCGGAAGTCACTCCCGGATTGCTAGCAGGAGCAGAGCCCGAAGCCCATCAGTATTAATGTCACGGTTTGATTTAAAGGGTGATCAAACGGAGGGAAACTCAGAACCATATCGTATCAACTCAGAAACCAGACCAGGCATGCATGAACGAGTGAGGTCTTGCGTAAACTCCAAACAGTGAGTTGCAATAAAGGGCGAGTAGGTGGAAGAGTCACGCGAGAAGAGCGCTATGATCTATTACAGACATCCGGTATGCAACATATTAAAGAAGAAATGAGTTCAAACGCAAAATCCTTTTACATTCGAACACATAAAAACCAGAGGGCACGACAACGCCACAACAAATCCTTTGCTGCAACCATAGCACTACTATGAATCCTCCAGCAACAGACGAAACAGAGATGGAAAAAGAAAGAGAATTGTTTGTTATAAACCAAGAAGTCTCAAACACAGAGGCATAACAAGGAACCAGAGAATGGCTGAAAACTATACAGTCGGGAGCTTAGCTCTACCAT
>ML786920.1:16670-60173 GCA_009831015.1 Picea engelmannii | reverse complement strand
TTTCCGCACCCTGACCTTTAACACAGTGCGGAAGGTCCGCAGTCAGACTGAATGCAGCCTGCGGAAACAAAGTACTTCCGCAAGGCAATATATGTGCAGCCTGCGTACTGTCTCTAAAAGAGTGATTTTGAGAGATTGACAAGCGTAACTTTCTTCATGAAAATGATCTTAAAGAAGAGCTAGATCTTCTATCACCATGTCATTATCATGTCATCATCTTGATAACCAAAAATGAGGATAACAAACCACCCCTAGGTGAGAGGCTGATGTGGGCAGACGGGGATGCGTGGCAGGCAACGAATGGGTGATGGACGGAAGGGGAGGTCGCGCGGGCCAGAGAGGAAGAATGAATAAGTGACACATGGCAACGGGGGACAGTGGGTAGAGGGTGAGTGAAGTGATGGGAGGAGGGTCCACCATGGTTAAACACAGGTCAGCTGGAAAGACCGTGGTTGCACGAGCGCCGTTGATCCGGGCACTACGATCATGGCCGTCGGAAGCTGCATCAACAATTCCGGACCCCCCCCCTCAGCTTAAAGGGAGAAAGGCGGGGGGGGTCCGGAATGACCTTTTCCGCCGTTGATCCGGGCGCGCTCATCTGGGCCTTCGGAGAGATGCGCCCCCGATTCCGGACCCCCCCCCCTCAGCTTAAAGGTCGGAAGGCAAGGGGGGTCCGGAATTCACTGTGCGCCGTTGATCCGGGCGCGCTGATCCAGATCGTCCGATCTTGCTTATTGTTTACCACGGGCGCATGTTGCCCGAGACCTTGGATAAGTGGGTTTTAACCCACCTTTTGATTTCCTACCCCCGTTAGCAAGAAATATCGCTAACAGAACACGAGACAAAATATGGCAGGTACAATGCATCTTGACATTAATTATGCTAATGCACCAGTTTTTGGAGGGGGGAACATGAGATTATATAGAGAAAAAAGGTTTTTCAATGTGGTTAGTGATCAAAACAATCTTGTAAATAATCCTATTTATGTTTTTGGTGAATATATGGGTTGTTGCATCCTCGCAATCAATGAAGAATACAAATCCTTGATTCTTGCAAAACCTATTGTGAGTTCTTCCCAAAAAACAAATGGCATAAGGAAAGTATACTTTGATAGGGAATATTTAGAAGAACACACAGATCCTGATAATATAAGGAGGATGGAGCAACTAATTAATTTTCAACAATTGACATAACAGATAAAGGTGGTGACAAATCCAGATGAAAACACATATGAACTGGCTTAGATAAACGGTGAGATGTTTGGGGCTCCTGTAAATGGGAATTTCCTCAAACATTTTTTGCAATATTGAATGTTGCAAATATTTCTTACCTTGTACATAAATAAATATTTTTCCATTCATTTTACGTGTTTTTTATTTTACTTCATTCAACATATATTACACAAGAAATTATTTATGGTTTTAACTTTAAGTTGTTGAGAAATTTTGTTTCACCTCTTGGATAAGTTTTTCAAGTGCATAGAAGATCTTTTGTTTTAAATTAGACTCCATACCCCAACAGCCGAAGGCACTTTCTCTATAGTTCTCAGTAGACCACAGGGGTATGTTGTCCATGTTGGATCCTGTGTTAGTAATTTTGTCCAGGTGGATATCGATGGCCTCCCACCTATTCCAACTAGCTCATCTTGGAAATTTTTTAGTTTGGCAATTTTTCCTAGTTTTTGGGTCTTAAACTTTCGGGGTTGTTTTGAGGCCCTAAAAAACATTTTTATGGCTTGCCACAATCAAAATAGGACTAAAGCTAGGATTTGACAACTTGATGTGTAGTCCTCGGATATACCTTCCCAATGGTCTATCGTGTGCCTAAAACGAAGATCGTATGCAAAAGTTACGACCCCGGGAAGTTGATGTACCAAATTACCCCAGTGGAGTCCGCATGACTCTTGGCACTTCATCTCCTAGGGTTAGGTTTTTGGATTTCTAGGGTTTTGTAATTCATGTTTATTGTAAAAAGGATTTTAGAGCCTCATTGTACTCATCTTCTTGCGAATGAGCTTAGCTATTGTTGGGCTCTAAAGATGTCCTAAAAACAACCTCTATGCATTAGCCGAAGGTAGGTGCTGGAACAAGAATTTTACTTGTTTCCTACGTAGGTTATTACCTTCCGTTTTCAATACCCAGCCTCCAGAGATGCAAAACATGCAAAGGAACAACAATCATGAAGGGAATGACAATTTTTCTATTCAAATGAACGACACTTTCTCTAAAGGGAACATCAATTGTAACAAGGGAACGCCAGTCATTATATTGGGCCGAACTAATGTTGAATTAATTACATTGTAGTACTTTCCCAACTATCTAATTTTTCAACCTGGGGTTCGTAAATTGACGAAGCACATTCATAGAATATGCAATATTGAAGCGGGACTAATCTAATCTAATGTTTAAGCTACGACTGAAATCAAATCATTAATCTAATGCAGGAAATTGAAACACACAACTTGGAATTGAATTCCTACAACCTACGATTAAAATTGAATGATTAATCTAATGCAGGAAATTGAAACAAACAACTTGGAATTGAATTGCTACAACCTATGACTAGAATGAAATTGCGTAAATGAAAATAATCTAGGAATGGAGAACTACATGAAGGAAAAGTAGATACATCATGTGAATATTTAAATGACACAACAATGTATGTGAGCTCACGCCAATGAAGCAATCTTATATTACAATAATCGAATCAATCTTCATAAAAAAATAATGAAAGCATGAAAACCAAAACCATGAATCAAAGCTAAGAATCCCTTTCTTTCAAATCCTAATGACTACTCTCTTTGTCATCCTAATTACTACTCCCTCATGAAGAGAGAGCACTCTCTTTTATACATGAGAGCCTTAAAGATAAGATAACCATCTCATAATTACGGATCCACTATTCTCTCAAATATTTTCCCATTATTACAAAATATGATCCCTTCAAATCCTCACACATATCTCTCATATATCTTGGATAAGATATGCCAACCAAATATCCATGATATTCTCCTTGAATTATCTCCTCAAATATTGAAATGGTCGAGGAAGTATTCGAGACGTCCTTTTGAATTAATCCTTCACATATTCCTACACATTCCAAAGCACACATTTTTGAGATATATATGAAAACATGTGAATTTTCTAGCATTTAATATGCCAACCAAATATCCATGATATTCTCCTTGAATTATCTCCTCAAATATTGAAATGGTGGAGGAAGTATTTGAGAAGTCCTTTTGAATTAATCCTTCACATATTCCTACACATTACAAAGCTCACACATTTTTGAGATATATATGAAAACATGTGAATTTTCTAACATTTAATCACAAATTCCTTTTTAATACTAAAATGAATAAAGTGGAGAATAATAACGTGAAACCCAAGTATATTTATGAAATGATATCGTGAAAGGTTAATGGGGCGATGAAATGTGAAGAATGATAAAGGGAAAGGTGGATGAAAACATGACATTTCTAAGCCCCAACATACCCCACAACTGAACTTGTTACATGTCCTCGTGCGACCATGCATGGATCTTCTCAAGAAATTTTGGCATCTGAATGTTGGCTTTGAGTGATGATAATGAAATTTTCCAGGATGGGATTTACATGAGTAACAACTATCATTTTCTTATAGTTGGTTCTTGTGTGACAACCATGAATATAAAGAATGTTGGTTCTTGTGTTAACAACATTCATTTATTTTATTTGTTCTCTTGTTGTTATGATAATAATTTGCCCATATTCTTACTAGAAAATATATGATATCAAATGTGCATAAGGAAACATCACTGAGTATAAGAAAGCCCTTTTTTATATTTTTGAATCATGCCAATATGTATATCAGTGCTTATAAAGCAAAGAGCAACAGAGTATCGTTGGAAAAGAGATGTTGGTAAATGGTAAGTGAAGAAAAATGGAATGATGGTAGTAGAAAAATGGAGTAATGATAGTGAATAAAGTCCCCTACTCCCGAACTGAATTGGTTGCATGTATGCATGCAACGTGGAATAAGTCATCAAAGGGAAAAGGAAAGGGATCTTGGTGAGTGAATTTTCCAAATTATTCATTTCTAGAAGTTGAGGAATTACATGATTAAAGTTTAGAAAATAACATACCTCCACTTACCCAAAATGTTGATGAACTATGCAATAGGAATATGGCTGATGCGGCTGCTAGAGCATGGAATATGTCGTTGTTGTAGGATCATGAAAATGTAACTACGAATGTTGTAGCTGCAACTATTGTATGCTGGATCAGAGAATGTGAAGTGGAGGAATCTAAACTCCTGCTGAATGAATCATGGAAAAGAGGAAGTATGAAAGTGGAACTGTGGTACTCTCAGATAGCTGAAGTTATGTTGTTGTAACTGTTGAGGAAGTCAAGAAAAGGTGTATAGCCTTCACCTGCTACAACTTGATGGTAAAATTCTAATCATGTGAATGGATGTGTCGATGTCGAGCATGAAGATAAGTCATTGGATTACCATCCATTGATGAATGTCATTAACCAGTGCAAGGAAAACTCACCATTGATGTCAATGAGTGCCAAGGTACCTGAGTACATCTTGCGAAGTGTGAATGGTTGAGCTAATGTTGAGCGACTTGCAAGATCTGACGATCAAGGGAAATTGATGTATTCCCATGATTGTCAACAAGAGAACTTGCCATTAATTCATGCAAGCCTCTAGGTACCCAAAATGAACTCTAGTATATATCCTAGATAAGGTGCTGAGGTCAATGGGAAAATACTTGTTGAAAGGTGGGCCTTAAGGAATCCTACATCAGTCAACGCGAGTTTGATAAAAATATTGGTAGGACTATAAATGAAAGGATCTTAGTAGCAGCAGTGTTTATGGCAAGGCAATGTAGTCATGGAAAGGGAGCTGGATAGTTTTATTGACAAGGCAAACTGAACTGAAAAATATAAAGAGATGTATGCTACTAAGAAAGATAGGCATGTGCGAAGTCATGAAGGATAATCCAATGGAAGATGGGTTTCAACATAGGGATGACCAATGCGCTTTGAAGGAGAAATGCGGGGAAATAATTCATGATGAAAAATGGTTTTATGAATGGTCGTTGTGTAAAAACAAACTCCATGATGTGTAGAATGAGAATAAACTCCTTCAAGCAGTCAATAAATCATGTGTTTGTTCAAAAGTTTTGTGATTATTGAAAATCATTGTGGCATGGAATGTGAGCATCTTCATTCCTGCAATCAAACTTATTACTAATCCTTCAATCAAACTTGTGATATCATCATAAAATAGAAAATGTGATATTAAGTATGAATGCGGAAAAGTATAAGAAATAAACCACGTTTTTATACCTGTTGTCGTGGTCGTTGCGCGTGCACTTGTTTCATCGTTGATTGCTTGCTAAAGTGACTCCAAGAAACAACTTAGCATAAAATCACAAAAACATGTTTCGATATTGTTTTCAGGAATGATAAAAACATCCATTTGCAATTTTTTTTTTTTTGGAGTTTTACAATGTTTATGTAAGATTTTGATTTTTGGAGTTTTACAATGTTTTATGCCTAAAAAGAATTGTTTGCAAGGCAGTGGTCTATTTTATGATAACATGGGTATATCTCATTTGGCTACCTGCATTCATCAATAGATTGATCTTGGTCAGAAAAGAAGTGATGCCCTATCTAGCTACCCAAGTTCATCATATAGCATATTGATGAATATTTCACAATCATAGATCAACAATCCCAATTCATTTCGGGCCTTTAAAGGTGCTCGACAGATAATTGAGGAAGGGGGGCCCAAAATGAATTACCATCGTTTGGGCACATTCAACGTGGTAGAAATTCATTAAGGTCATGCCTCCCAAAGTGGTTTCATAAAACCATTTTAACACCCCCATGAAATAAACCATGGACCGACAAGTGGCATAATGTCATTTTAAAGTTTTTCCTTGAGCCAAGTTTCTGGTGGCCATTACTTTAATGGGTTTGGGATCTTTTCCATATTTTCATGAGGAAAGCTCGGGGATGTTAGGCATGCATGAAACTATATATGCCAACTATGCAAATGGTTAATGTTGATTTGTTGCTTTCTTTTGTTGGATTACTGAGAGGGGGGGGGATCAGTAATAGAGCAATTTAATCATTTTTAACCATATAATCCAAGTGTTATATCAATGTAGCATTATCATCCAATAACGACAGAGTAAATAAGAAATGAACAAATGAACAATTATACACATACATAGTACACCGGTGTTTTACGTAGAAACCCAAAGCGGGAGAAAACCACAAAATGATTTTTCTTATATGTCTTGAAGAATTACATTCATTGGAAGCACCAACTTCCTTTGTTTTCTAGCTGCAACTGGAAGGAGGCTCCAACCCCTTAGTTTCTCAGGCTACAACATGAGGGAAGCTCCAACTACCCAATTATCTGGCTACAACCAGAAGGAGGCTACAACCTCCTATGTTCTCCTCCTACAACCAGAAGGTGGATACAACCACCTGTCCTTGCCCCATCCAAACACCCTAACGTATAAGTAGAATGATGGAACCACTGTCACACTATCACTGTGAGATATACTACTGTAAACTTGTACCAATCAACCTGTACCAAACAACCTATACCAATAACCTGAACCATGCATCAACCATGCATCAACTTGTACCTCAACCTGTAATCAAATTGTACCATAAACAAGTGCATCAACCATGCACCACCCTGTACCAACCAACCTGTAATCAACATGTACCATAAACAAGTGCATCAACCATGCACCACCCTGTACCTCAACCTGTACCATGAACAAGTGCATTAACCATGCACCAAACCTGTACAAATAACCTATCACAACAACCTGTCACAACAAATTGTCCAAACAACCTATAAAAACAACCTATCTCATCAATTTTATCAACCAAATCAGATCTAATCACCAATATCAATCACCAAGACAACTCTCAAAGATGTGCATCAACCAAGTATAACACAACAACTCATAATCATCACCAAGATCAATATGTGATTCTAATAATACAAGTATGCTACATCATACATAAACCATGTGTCAACTATACTACTAACAAGTGCCTCCAACCATGTACCAAGTATGTACAAATCATGTGTCAACTACTCATCAATATGTTCCAACATCATCAACTATACACCTAATGTATGTGCCAACTCATCAACTACTTGTCTCAACCATGTACCCGACATGTACCTCAACCAAATTCCCTCATCAATTTCATCATCCAATCTGATTTGTAACTCTGTAATAGACCTGGTGCATATGATAACATTTCTGCAAACCTTCCTTAACTTTAACAACAAAAGACTAGCATTTTCATCAAACTTTTATTTAGTCTCACATGCCTAGTTTTGGATTAGTCAACAACCCTAAATTCAAATAATCATAACTTTGTACTTGTAATGAATAAAGATCTGAAACTGATACACAATTTTCTTCAGTGTGTTTTATGCAATTCCTTTAGGTGTCACTACTTGGAACCTCTCATAAAATGATTTATAGCAAGAATGGCATACCTTGCTAAATTCTGGTTTATTCTAGAGAGCGACCTTGTAGAGAATTCCCCACACGTAATATGTTTTGAATCAATCTAAAAATGTTAGAAAACATACTAAATCCAGTACTATAAACAAAACATATTGTCTTACTGAATTTGGATATGTTATGAAGAAGTTATGATGTTTTTACCCAAACACATGTTTTAGACTAGTTTCAGGACTAGCAACAAACCCTATTTTTCACGGAGTGTAATGCCAAAAATGCAATGAACTACAAGCTGAATTTGTTACCACAGATACTTGGATATGTTTCATCAATGGAATAGCAATTTCACGGTCTGAATCATTCAAGAAAAAAATTTATTGAGAAAATGGTGAGATGACCTGTAAATAACATACCTTAGAAAGAATCATCAAAATAATTTATCCTTCCTTGAATTCCGACCTTCTTTTCTTCACCTTCCCTTAGAAATTTGGCTTAGATATCCTTTGGTTACCTCAGGCACCTATATATATTCAATATTCTCAAGTGTGATGTAAAATGACAGAGCCTTGCCTCTTATTTATACTCTCCAAGTAGCTTCCTTAAAAACATCTTCTAGGTCACTTTGCCCACTTTCCTTATTTTAGGGTTAACCCAATTTTAATTTCTCCATTAAATTTATTATTGAAATAATTTATTTTTTATTCACTTTGAATTTTAATACACTCATCACTTCACTTTATTATTTACCTTTCAAAATATCTTAAACCACTTTGACTACTTTGACCTTTTGGGGCTTCTAGATGACATATGAGGATCCTCCAACTTCATAAGGCCATAACTCTCAAACCGTGAGGCGTTATGTGGCATTCCACATACCACCAGAAATGGAATGACATGTAATATTCATATAAAATAGTATTACCTAAAAATATATCAAAACCCATACTGCTATCCATCAAACAAACTTGGGTCCATTACCCAAACCTGAGTTCTCCAACTTCGCATGGCCATAACTCTCTAACCATGAGGAGTTATGTGACATTCCACATACCACCGGAAATGAAATGACAAGCACTATACATATAGTATAGTTTCACTGAAAAATTCACTGACTTTCGTCTCATTATTCCACAAATAAGCATGGCTTCTCTAACCATACTTCTAGGATAACTCAATCTGCAAAGCATCTTCTCGTGATGGCTTTCACCATAAGGGGACCAATTTGGAGTTCATCCATTTGTACTTATTATAAACCATGAAAAGACAATAATGAGTCATCTTTACATCAAACAAACTTGGGTCCATTACCCAAACCTTTGTTCTACTAGAATTCACTTTCTCCAAGGGTTGACATCAATCACCAAGGGTTGACATCAATCTACAATATCACTCTCCAATAGTTGACATCAATGAAAACCAACAATCCATACCAACTATCCATCAATCTAATCCAACTTTCTGACAATATCCCCCTTTGGCATTGATGGCAACACTTACTCATGATAACATTCATGCTTATACTCTTTATCAATGTTTCTCTCTCCCCCTTTGACATCAATGGCAAAGGGTATCTCCCTTTGGGGCTTCTCCCCTTGACTGGAATCTCCTTGGGGCTACTCCCCCTGTCTATGTGCCTTTGATTTTTCTTTGTGTTTATAATCCTCTGATTACTCTCTTTCCCTTCATATGAATAATATCTCCCCCTTTGATAAAGGGTATCATTCTGAAGTCATATTGCTCATTCTTCCCTTGTGAAAATCACTCCCCTTGGAAACATTCCTCTATGCTCTCTCTCCAAGAATTTACCTTTTGCATATGATAAATATCTCCCCCTTTGTCCTATTTATGGTGCTTCCTCATGTACATCTAAGACATATAAGATAAGCATTCAAAAGTATTCATTTTGGAGTAGAAGTTACTCATAGTCTATGTCGAAGATACTCAAGGGATTCCCATGAAAGAGGTTTTGTAAAGATGTATGCCACTTGTTCTTTTGTTCCCACATATTCAACTCTGATGTTATTATCTACAACCCATTCCTTGCTTTGAATTTTCTTCATCTTGGAGTTCATCACTGGGTTTTTGAGATACTGATGGCACTTGTATTATCACAATAGATTGGAATGGGCTCATCATACTCAACCTGTATATCTGTCAGAGTTAGTTTCATCGAAAGAGCCTATGTACAACATTATGCTGCTGCAATATACTCTGCCTCGGATGTAGATAAAGATACTGATGATTGTTTCTTTCTTAGCCATGATACTAAACACTCACCTAAGTAGAACATTGCTCCACAGGTGCTTCGTCACTCATCAATACAACATGCCCAATCTACATCTGTGTAGGAAATAAGTGATAGATCCTTTCCTTTTGGATACCATAATCCAAACTCTTATGTTCCTTTGAGATATATGAAAATCCTCTTTACTACTAATACATGTGATTCCTTTGTTGTTGCTTGAAATCGTGCCACCTATCCAACTGCCTGCATTACATCTGGTCTGGATGTTGTCACATATAGTAAGCTACCAATCATTGACCTATATTTCCTCTGGTCTGTAGACTTTGAATCATCATCTTCTCTCAAATTGCAACTGGTTTGCATAGGAGTGGTAACTGGTTTTCATTCTACATATCCTTTGCAAATTTTTGGCTTAACCTATCATTAGTACTTCCAAAACAATATTATCAACATAAATTTCAATTAATAAAATATTACCTTGAGTTACCTTGATGTAGAGGTTGTTGTTTGCGCTTCCTTTCCATAGTTCAGAGGGAGTTTTGTCATTGTTGTTTCTGAGCATTACTCTTGTTTTGAATGTGAACTGATGTATGCACACTACATGTGTCCAAAAAATATTTGTCAATTTGGAATCCATTAGCATTGTCCGAGCCATTTCCTATGTAATTATCATCCATTATGATAACATGTTGAAAAGTCAACAAGAAACATGTGTCTAATTTATTTTTCCCTTAATTAAATTAGACAATAAATATTAATCTATTATTTCATTCATAATTGAGTGAGTTGGATTTGTAACATAATCATAAGTGTAGTTAAGTGAGTTAAGATCAGTTTTACTAGTTGTAACTAAACATGCACTAATGAGAGTTCAGTTAATCAGTCAACTCACATGCAACTAAAGATTCACCACGGTTAACTACATGCGTTGTTGTTTTTAAGTTTTTGTGGTGAGGATTTTCGCATGTGTTGTTCGGATAATCCACAATTGGAGTCATTTCGTCGTCTACGTTTCGAATCCGAATCAGGATTCATCATCAGGACTAATCGTCAGATCCAATGGAGACCTAGTTGAGATAACAGGTGAAAGGGACAGTTTGGCTATCAGTTGTGATTTTATCACACATGCAATGAATATGCTTATGAGCATGTGAAAACTAAGTAATTTTTTAATGATCATTGAGAGAATTCGAATTGCAGAGATTTGTGCAGAGGAGGCAGGTTGTCTGGACACAAAAATTGGCACATGTATTTGTTGATTTGTGTATGACAGTGTGAAACGATTGTATTGTACTGAGATCTCTTAGATTAGAGTTTTGTATGATATTGTTTCACGATTCATGATTTACATAATATATGATAGTGGGGTTTTTAGCTTTACGCTTTCCCGGTAAAACTTTTTTGTTATGTGTTCTTGATATTTCACTTTGTGATTGTGGTTGTGATCATGGTTTAATTTTCCGCAAGAATAATAGTAGAAGCGATTATGTATTTAACAGTGGCTTAAATTGTTAGATCAGGAGAATCACAGGAATACATTAAGTGTATCAAAATTTCTACATGGTATCAGAGCCACGGAGGCCACGGAGCTACGAAATTGAGGTGCAAACAAAATCGTGTTCTCGCAGGTCCCGTCTCTAGCAGGGTGTGAACCCTAGTACTAAAAACTACGCTCATTTTCAGGAACAGTAATTCTCGCACCCTAGACAAAGGTAGGGTGTGAACTTCATTGGCATTCTCGTAGGCTATAGTGAAGCAGGGTGTGAACTTCCCTCACCCTAACAATGAAGCAGGGTGAGAACTTCATTGGCATTCTCACAGGCTACAATGGAGCAGGGTGCGAACTTTCCAGGCAAGTTCGCAGGATACACACAGGTAGGGTGTGAACTTCCCTCAGGATACTCTCAGGTGGGGTGCAAACCTCCCAGGGAAGAAGGATTGCAGGGGTTGATTTTTGGTGGTTGGATAACATTCGAATTTGCAAGCTTTTCTTGGTGAGACAGCTGATTCAAGATCAAAATGTCTTTCAATGGCTTGAGGTTGGAGTATGCACTTGAGGGAAGATCTAACTACATTTCTTGGAATTATAGGATGGAAGCAATGCTCGAAGACAATGGATTGAAGGGTTACATTGACAACGATGTTCCTAAGCCAGATGCGGCATATACTGCAAATCTTGATGCATGGAAAAAGAAAGTGGCGAAGGCGAGGAAGATTCTATTGGAGGGAGTACAAGACCACATTGTCTCAGGTCTCCATGGGAAAACCACACCATATGCAATGTGGAAGGTTTTTACAGATCTGTTCCAAAACAGTAGCGACCATAGGAAATTGGCGCTCAAAGATAAAATCAAGAAGATCAATATGGAGAAAGGAGACACCATTCCAAAATATCTCACAAAGTTTGTCCAATGTTGGGATGAGCTTGGAAGTGTGGGAATAACATTCGTTGTTGATGATTTGGTGATCTTGGCGCTCCTAGGGCTTCCTAAGAGTTGGTACAGTTATCAAGACTCTGTCAATGGAAGGGAAAAATTGTCGGATTGGGAATGACTGTGGTCTGATCTAGTGCAAGAGGATTTCAGGTAGAACACCAGAGATGGATCTTCATCAAAGCATGATGATGAAGAGGATTGTGCTTTGACTGCCAAGGCAAGGAAAGGGAAAGGGAAGAAATTCCATCCAAAATATGAGTCTAAAGTCAAGAAGTTGGATTTGTCCAAAGTGAAGTGTTTTCACTGTCACGAACATGGGCATCTCGCTACTAACTGTCCACAGAAGAAGAAGAACAAGATGGTTGTTGGATCTGCAACTGGTGAGGCTCTTGTCTCACAATTTTAGCTTGATTTCTCTTTGATCGCATGCATGGCTTCAAGTGCATCAGGATCGGTGTGATATTTGGATAGTGGTGCTTCCTTCCACATGACGGGAGATAGAGAGTCTTTCATTAGCTTGGAGGAGAAAGATCTCAAAATGCATATAGAGATGGGTGATGATGGATGATATAGTGTGACTGGTATTGGTACCATTACCTTTAAGAGGGATTCAAGTAAACCATTTCAATTGAAAAACGTTATGCATGTTACAGGTCTGAAGAAAAACCTCATCTCAGTGACAATGTTGGAGGATAGAGGCTATGATGTTGTTTTTAGCAGTGGTAAAGCCTATCTATGACATAAAGCAGTGGGTCAAGTCAAGAAGATAGGTATTCAAGTTAAGAATCTCTACATGCTGGAGGTAGATGGCTGCAATACCATGATAGGCAAGGCAGAAAAAGTGGTGAGCCGGGATGAAGGCGAATTATGGCACAGGATATTGGGCCATCTTCATCATGGAGCCTTGAAGATCATGCAACAAATATCTATTGGACTTCCAAGGGGAACACTTGCTCAGTTAGATCAATGCAAGGGGTGCAACCTGGGGAAGTATGTAAAGTCCACCTTTCACGAAAAGGAGAACCATGCTTCAGTGATCCTGGAGAGAATTCACACGGATATGTGTGGACCATTCTTGGTTGCTTCAACAACAAAACATAGGTATTATGTTATTTTTGTTGATGAATTTTCTCGTAAATGTTGGATTTTCTTCATGCAGAAGAAGGATCAAACATTCTCAAAGTTCTGTGAGTTTAAAGCATTGGTGGAGAAAGAGTCGGGGAAGCAAGTGAAGGCTCTAAGGAGAGATAATGGTGGAGAATACATATCTAACGAATTCAAAGACTTCTATAGCAGAGAAGGAATTCGAAGAGAACTCATAGCTCCTCATAACCCACAGCAAAATGGGGTCGCAAAGAGAAAGAACAGAACAATCGTGGGTGCATCATGAGTGTGTTGCATGATCAGGGCCTACCAATGAATTTGTGGGTAGAAGCATGAAATACTGCGGTTTATGTGCAAAACCGTTTTCCTCATAGAATACTTGGCATGAGTACACCTGAAGAATCTTTTACTGGTAAGAAACTTGATGTTTCTCATTTTAAAATTTTTGGCTCATCTGTTTATGTGCATGTGACCAAGGATGTCAGGAAGAAGCTGGAACCGACTGCTGAAGTTGGGATATTTGTGTGGTACACAGAAACACCCCATAATTATCATGTGTATTTTCCAAACAATAAGATGACTTTTATGCGATGGGATATAAAATTCGATGAGGGGAAAGCCATGCGGTTGTCGCTTGAGAGGGAGCTAGACTTGCATGCAAAAGAGGAACTATTGGTTCCCAAGGATGAGTCTCAATATGTGGATCATCCACATGAAGAGGTTCATGGAGTGGAGGAAACCACTCAAGCAAAGCCATCCATCAAAAATGGAAGAAAGCGCACCACGGAAGCTGAAAGATTGAGACTAGATGATGTACAGAATGTATGAGCCCCTATTTCACAACACAGACAGAGACAATATCCTAATCGATTTGTTGGATACATGGCTCTCATGAGAAAATGTATTGTGAATTAACCATCTTCCTTTCAAGAAGCAGTGCAGGACTCCATTTGGTTTGATGCTATGGTAGAGGAGTATGACTCCATTGTCAAAAACAGTGCATGGGATATTGTCCCAAGACTGATTGATAAATCAGTGGTAGGTTCGAGATGGATCTACAAGGTAAAGCAAGATGTTGATGGGAGTGTGGAGAAATAAAAGGCCAGGTTTGTGGCCCGAGTCTTCTCACAAATCGAGGGGATAGATTATGATGAGACCTTTGCACCCGTCGCAAGGTACTCTTCCATAAGATCCATCCTTGCACTCTCAGTGCAGATGGGCTAGCGCATTCATCAAATGGATGTAAAAACTACGTTCCTCAATGAGATCATTGAGGAACCAGAAGGTTTTGAGACCTTTGACATAGATTTGCATGTGTGCAGACTCAAGAGAGCATTGTATGGGCTGAAGCAAGCACCCTGTGCTTGTTACACTCGGATAGATAGCTATTTCACCAGATTGGACTTCACCAAAAGTGAAGTAGATGCAAACCTATACCAAATTGTGGTGGAGGGTAATATTTTAATCATTGTGCTTTATGTTGATGATTTAATACTTACTGGTGATGAGCAGTTGATACACTCATGCAAGGAGGACCTTGCAAAGGAGTTTGAGATGAAGGATTTGGGACTTCTTCATTATTTTCTTGGATTGGAAATATGGCAGCGAGATGGTGAACTTTTTGTGTCTCAAGGAAAGTATGCAAGAGAGATACTGGGTAAGTTTCACATGGAGGGATACAAACCCATGGATACTCCTTTTCCAGGAAACTAGAGGAAAGAGGATGCTACTTCTGGAGAGGTAGTGGATGCTACTGTCTATCGACAGTTAGTGGGTTCGCTAATGTATTTAGTGAACACGAGATCAGACATTTGCTATGCGGTTAACCAACTAAGTCAAGCGATGGTTAATCCTACCAAAATCTTTTGGAAGGTGGGTAAGCATTTCCTAATATATATGAAGGGAACATCTGAGTATGGATTATGGTACAGACAGGCGGATGAGGTGAAGTTGCATGGCTTCACAGATGCAGATTGGGCAGGTAGGCCAATGGACAGAAAGAGCACATCAAGAGGGATCTTTAGTATCGGATCTACAGTTGTTTCTTGGTACATAAGGAAACAAAGATCCATGGCACTTAGTTCAATGGAAGTGGAATACATGGCAGCAAGCCAAGCTGCATGTGAGGCTATCTGTATGAGGAAGATCTTGGTTGGTTTGTTTGATTCTCATTTAGATCTGACAATGATTTATTGTGATCATCATAATTGCATTAAAATCTCGATTAATCATGTGTTTCATGACAAATCTAAGCATGTAGATATCTGGTATCATCATCTTAGAGTTTGTGTGCAATGGAAGATCATGTTGCTTCAATACATTCCTACGGAATATCAAGATGCGGACATTCTGACGAAGGCGCTCACCAGGAGCAAATTTGAATATCATAGAGACAGGATTTGGGTGAAGGGTAATCCCTTTCTTGTTGAGAGAGAGTGTTGAAAAGTCAACAAGAAACATGTGTCTAATTTATTTTTCTCTTAATTATATTAGATAATAAATATTAATCTATTATTTCATTCATAACCGAGTGAGTTGGATTTGTAACAGAATCATAAGTGTAGTTAAGTGAGTTAAGATCAGTTGTACTATTTGTAACTAAAACTGCACTAGTGAGAGTTCAATTAATCAGTGAACTCACATGCAACTGAAGATTCATCATGGTTAACTACATGCATGTCAGATCCAGTGGAGACCCAATTGAGATAACAAGTGAAAGAGACAATTTACTATTAGTTGTGATTTGATCACACATGCAATGAATATGCTTATGAGCATGTGCAAACTAAGTAATTCGTTAATTGTCATTGAGAGAATTTGAATTGCAAATATTTGTGCAGAGGAGGCAGGTTGTCTGGACATGGAAATTGGCACATGTATTTGTTGATTTGTGTATGACAGTGTGAAACGATTGTATTGTACTGAGATATCTTGGATTAGAGTTTTGTATGATATTGTTTCATGATTCATGATATACATAATATATGATAGTGGGGGTTTTAGCTTTACACTTTCCCGATAAATTTTTTGTGTTATGTGTTCTTGATATTTCACTTTGTGATTGTGGTTGTGATCGTGGTTTAATTTTCCACAAGAATAATAGTAGAAGTGATTATGTATTTAACAATGGAAAAATTGTTAGATTAGGAGAATCACAGGAATACATTAAGTGTATCGAAATTTCTACATAATGTTCATTTTTATTTGAACCACTCTCTGAACCAATCTATGAATCCATTATGTCGTCCACTATCATATATCTATCCAAACCTAGTAAGTGTTCTTACAAATCCATCTCTGTCCATATTGTCCAAGACTCTACTTGCGCAATTGTTCATAATGCTGACCCATTTATCACTATACTATCATGAAGTCTTGATTAATCTATCAAACTGTATTTCTGCTAACTGATTGCTCTGGATTTGTCTTCTCAAACTCTGCAAGCTGCTCGAAGGATGGTTCTTTGGTCTATCACAACTATCACATAGACTCCCCCTATCTAATATTCATATTACTTGGGAGTCTCTAAGACGGATGGCTCAGAACAATTCCTTCTCTGATGTGTATTCATCATCATCTTCATTGGTAGATTCATTATCTCTCTGAGCACCAACTTCTTTCTTTCTATCTATGGATTCATCTTTCACTACAATGCCTGAAAGTACAATCTCTTGAGCCTTTTCCTTATTTACATGTCCTTCCTTTCTTTCAGTTATTTTCCAAACCTTTCTGTATCTGACATCTTTCATTTTCTCTGTAGAATTTTCTTCATCTCATTTTATTGCCAATATTGCGATCTCTGGTACCTGGTCTTTGTTCACCTGTTCTTCCTCTTTTCTTATCCATACTTTCTTATATCTGATATCAGTATTCTCTTTCATGGAAGTATCAATCATGCTTCTACAATCACTGGCTATGTGTCCATATTTATGACATTTGTAACACTCAATGTTACGTGCGACCACATAGGCACGATCTGCTTGAACATTTATTTTGTAATCCCTGCAATATGCAATCTTATGTCCAAAGTTAGTACAATAAAAAAAATGACCATAAAATAATTTTTCATACCTGGGAGTGAATGATCTTATTTGTGGCATATTCCTTCTAAATTTTTTATTTGGTTGATCATGGTCATGATTGAAGCTTCTTTGTGGCTTGAACATGGATGGTATTCTTGAAGATGTATCTTCAATAGTTTTCCTAGATTCTGGTTGACCATGATTCCTTCCTTTGAGTACTTATGCATAACTCTTTCTATTTTCTTCATTCTTCTTTTCTAGAAATGTAGAGTGCCTCTCTTCATTCTCTACAACCGATGTGGATGTTTTTGTCTCTTCAATGTTCTTGTTGACATTGACGATTTTGACTCTTAGTGTGACAACTTCTTCTTCAAGATTCTCAACCTCTTATTCTTTCTTCATTATCTGAGAGTTCATGACCTCTTATGTTCTCTTTGCTTCTTCAAGTTGGATTTTCAATGTAATTATTTATTCTTCCAGTCTTCTCTCTTCTTGACCAAACTCTTCCTCAAGTTGGTTTAAGTCATTAGTTCTTTCCTTTAGATGATCCATCAATATCTTTTCTCTCTTTTTTGCTTCTTCCTTTTGTGCTACTATTCTTCAATTCTTCTGGCCTCTTCTAGTTGAACTCTTAAATTCTTGATGACCTGCTGATCTTTTTCAGAACCTTGAACACTTTTATTTTGCTTCATCAATTCTTTCTTGGATGACTTGTTTTCTTCTCTTTCTTTCCTTAGATATTTAATTGCACTGATCAATTTTTCTCTGTAATAAAACTTCTTCTTCATCATACTCTTCCTCTTTCTATTATGTCTGACATGATGAGCATCTTTCTTCTTGTTCTGTATCTGCATCTTCTTTGGAATTTTCCGAATCTGCGATGGGTGAAGAATATATGTCATGTAACTTATCCTAAAGTTCTTTGGCTGATGAAAATTTACCAACCTTTCCTCTTACCGATTAAGGTAATCCTTCCCAGATGAAATCCATTGCTATTTTTGTATTCTTCTACAATTCCTTCTTGGTTGCAGTCTTTTCCCTTTTTGAACTATCTTATCCTATAACAACTGATAGCCAGATATAATGTCCCTGTGCCTATAAAAATACTTGCTTCCTTCTACTTGAGATCTCATACTTAAAACCATTCTGACCATTAAACATTGGTACTCCATTCTCAAAATAATCCATGATCTCCTTCCAGTGGTTAAGCTGTTTCCTAAAGGAACCTCACTTTGATACCAATTGTTGGATCACTGAGAGGGGGGGTGAATCAGTAATAGAGAAATTTAATCATTTTTAACCATATAATCCAAGTGTTATATCAATGTAGCATTATCATCCAATAACTACAAAGTAAATAAGAAATGAACAAATGAACAATCATACACATACATAGTACACCGGTGTTTTACGTGGAAACCCAAAGAGGGAGAAAACCATATAATTCTTTTTCTTATATGTCTTCAAGAATTACATTCATTGTGTTAGCACTCTGTAATTTGCCCAAGGTCGTGGAGGAAATCACGGAGGAAACATCAAAACCGCTTCGAGTCAGGGATATAGCCCTCCGAGACTCAGAGAGGGATCTCTCTGTCAAATTTAGATTTGTTTGAAATAGGGTATTAGGCTAGTTATGCAGAATAGGTTATGTTCTTGGAGTTTTTTGTAGATTGGCTGGAAAAGGTTTCACGCTTCCATTGGGCTATGGGGTCTGTTCATAAAGATAGAGATCAAAGAAAAATTTATAAGAAGTCTTTTCATAGAGCGAGATAATGCAACTATTGGATTCTTTGGGAATAAGAGGTGGATTAGCAGAAAAGGTGAGATTATCAATCACAGTAAAGAAGCATTTAAGAATTTCTTCACTACAACATCAAAAGACACATTTAGATTTTTAAAAGTCAGAAAATAGGGTATGTAAAGATAAATCCTATAACTTCAACTCCTTTTAAAAGATCAAACAAACAACACAATGATAATAAAGGAAGATACACATTCAACGATGAGGGAAAAAATTCACCAATAGCTAACATGCAGGAATCCTGTGAAACGTTCCTTTATATTTCTAGAAAATCTCTTGATAGAAGTTACATTTCTCACAACCTGCCTGGGCGTGAGATCAACCCCTTTACATTAAAATCCTCTGAATAAATAGGGGAGATCCCCCAGCAAGTTGTGTACATCGGATTTAACCGCCTCGGTGTTATAACCCTAAATTGCACCATACATGCTTACCTGGCATCAGGCCATCTCAGATCCCTTCTTTGCCAAATCACTGCTGAACAAATCTTTAAAAAACCTCTTTTACAAGGTCACATGCACCCTACTTCATTACTGCATGTGTGTACACACTAGCTGACCTAAAACAACCCGCGTGGACCGACAAAAGCACGAAAGAAAGAAAGTTGTCGACGGAACACACAACTTTGGGTGAGTTAACTGAAACTCTTGGCCATGCATGGCTGAGGGTTCATCCAAATACCTAGCTCCTTCTAGCCTATAAAAGAAGGGGTAGGGGTCCCATTTGGAAGAGGAAAAATATAGCAAAGAAACTCCGCCCAATTTCATATTCCCATTGTCCCAACCCTTTAGCCATCCTTGTGCAAGAAGAGATACAAAGCAAAGAAGTTGGAGGACATTTGAAGAGGAGCCCAGGATCAGGATTCATGGAGCAGTGGCCAGTCTTGACATTTGTAAGTTGATTCATTTAAAGTAATAAAGAAATTATTTTCCCGTCCCACTTTATGAGTTCTTCATAATACAGTAAATATATGTTTGAATCTCTAACCCATTAGTCTATAGGTAAAATGCATGTGTAGTTTGTTTCTTGTTTTGCATGTAGGTCAGCTTTAAAAGGAGGACTGCTAACAAGTGATCAATCATAAAGGAGGATCAACATCGAACTTCTAGAACAAGGTATGTTGGTCTAAACCATGTATTTGTTGAAAAGGAATGGGGTTTAAGTTTGGGGATGAAGGTAGAAACTAGATTTCTTTCGGTCATATCTGCATGCATAAGATAACCCTATTTTCTAGTCCATAAGGGGATTTCCCTCACAACACTCGGACAAAAATAGCCACAAATCCCCAAAAATCTGGAATTGTCTGCCATGAAAGACGGGCCCAATTTCTACGAAAAAGAGGTCCACTCAGACACATGTTTCTCTTTAATTATGACACCTGGGAAACAAATGAAGGAGGTTATTGTATATGGGAATGTTTTGGACAATAACCTCCTTTGTTTTCGCCAAATTCGCCTCCATCTCACCGAAACACCTCCCGCAAAATCAAGACTGCAACAGAAGAATGAAAAAAGGAAACAATGGGCCTTGAAGATGGATTCAATTATCCATGCTCGTGGAATATGTGAAAAACTTGAGAGAGGTTTTTTTTCTTTAGACCCTTTTGAGGAAAATCCTCTCTCGGATTTTGAAAATCCATCTTCATTTGCCCAAAATCGTGTCCGGAAAAAGATTGGTCAAGACTGGTGGTTTTGAGTTTTTTTTTGGGGGGGCGGTTTTGGAGGGGGAGTGGTATTCTGGACCCCCCCTGAGGTGGTAAGAGGTTTTTTTGGGGGGGGGGTCCACTGGACTTAGGAGCTGACACCTGTCCAAGGGTGGTTTATTAAATACAACCATTCTGGACCCCCCCCTCTCGTTAAACTTCGGATGGAGAGGGGGGGTCCAAAAATTTTCTTACCCGTTGATTTAATTTTGATGTGATGTGAGGTATACGTGAAGTTGCGAAGATGGGTAGAACTTAGGATAGGCTTTTAGTTTGAATTTTGTTTTTTATTTTTTGTTTCATTTTTTTTTAATATTATTTTATTACTTTGTTTTATTTTAATTGTTATATATTTTATTTTGTTTTTTAGTTTTTTAATTTTTAATTGTTGTTATTTAATTTTAATGTTTTGTAATTAGTTTTATTTGTATTATATTTTAATTAATCAAACTCTAACCTAATTACTAACTTAGATAATCAACTTAATTATTAATTAATTAATTAATTAATTCTTAACTAGTTAGTTATTAGCTAGTTTAACCTATTCTCACTATATTAACATTATTATTTAATCTAATAAACTTATTGTTCTTTTTGTTTATCCTAAGTTTGATTATTCATGGATGAGTGGTGGGATAATGAAGGATGATGTCATGAGGCAGGGGCGATATGGATTTTCCAGTATGGTGGTAAGTTGGAAAGGTGGTGAGTTGGAAGGGTGGTCTGGAGTGGAGGAGGTCTGATACAATGGATGGATGACACGTTGGGACAGGGCCCACCAGAAAAACCTCCTCATTCCATAACCCCCCCACCGTTAAAAGAAGAACGGTCAAGGGGGTCCAGAATTGCCTATAGGTCGTCCATATGTGTGTTGTCATGATGACCGTAGATCTGCGTGCACTTTTTAATCACCATTCGAAACCCCCCCCGCCCACCATTAAAAGAAGAACAATCAAGGGGGTCCGGAATCCATTGTCAGTCGTTGATCTACGCGCCACTAGATTGACCGTCAATCTAAGCGTGTTCTTTATCCTCCAGGCGCGAATGCAACAAAATACTTAGGCTTAGTTATTTTGTGGGTTTTGTGCGTTGCTTCCCTTGCTTTTGTCTCCATGGGGTTAGGAAACACCACTCAACGTCAAAAATCATGAATTTTATTTTCTTTTCCTTTCCTTGAAAATAATTTGTAGAAATGAAATATTATTTGCAAGCCAAAATACACCCAGAGTGAAAACTTTCCAGTCACCAGATGATACTATGAATTATAGGGTTATAACACATTGGAAGCACCAACTTCCTTTGTTTTCCAGCTGCAATTGTAAGGAGGCTCCAATCCCCTAGTTTCTCAGGATACAACCTGAGGGAAGCTCCAACTCCCCAATTATCTGGCTACAACCCCCTATGTTCTCTGACTACAATTAGAAGGTGGATACAACCACCTGTCCTTGCCCCGTCCAACTGCCCTAATGTATAAGTAGAATGATGGAACCACTGCCACACTATCACTATGAGATATACTGTTGTAAACATGTACCAATCAACCTGTACCAAACAACCTAAACCATGCATCAACCATGCATCAACCTGTACCTCAACCTATAATCAACCTGTACCATAAACAAGTGCATCAACCATTCACCAACCTGTACCAAACAACATGTAATAAACTTGTACCATAAACAAGTGCATCAACCATGCACCAACATGTACCTCAACCTGTACCATGAACAAGTGCATCAACCATGCACCAAGCCTGTACAAATAACCTCTCACAACAACTTGTCCAAACAACCTATAAAAAAACCTATAATTTCAATTTTATCAACCAAATCAGATCTACTCACCAAGATCAATCACCAAGATCAATCACCAAGACAACTCTCAAAGATGTGCATCAACAAAGTGTAACACAACAACTCATAATCATCACCAAGATCAATATGTGCTTCTAATAATACAAGTATGCTACATCATCCATAAACCATGTGTCAACAATACTACTAACAAGTGCCTCCAACCATGTACCAAGTATGTACAAATCATGTATCAACTACGCATCAACTATGACTCATCAATGTGTACCAACATCATCAAATATACACCTCATGTATGTGCCAACTCATCAACTACTTGTCTCAACCATGTACCTGACATGTACCTCAAACAAATGCACTCATCAATTTCATCATCCAATCTGATTTGTAACTCTGTAATAGACCTGGTGTATATGATCACATTCCTACAAACCTTCCTTAACTTTAACAACAAGAGACTAGCATTTTCATCAAACTTTTCTTTAGTCTCACATGCCTAGTTTTGGATTAGTCAACAACCCTAACTTGAAATAATAATAAATTTGTATCTGTAATGAATAAATATCTGAAATGGATACACAATGTTATTCAATGTGTTTAATGCAATTCCTCCAGGTTTCACTACTTGGAACCTTTCATAAAATGAGTTATAGCAAGAATGGAATACCTTGTTGAATTTTGGATTATTCTAGAGAGCGACCTTGTAGGGCGTGCCCCGCAAGAAATATTTGTTGAATCGATATGAAACTATTACAAAACATACTAAAGACTATAATATAACCAACACATTTGGTCTTACTGAATTTGGATCTATTATGAAGAAGTTATGACGTTTTTACCCGAAACACATGTTTTAGACTAGTTTCAGGACTAGCCACAAACCCTATTTTTCACGGAGTGTAACTCCAAAAATACAACGACCTACAAGCTAAACTTTTTACCACAGATAATTGCATATGTTTCTTCAATGAAATAGCAATTTAATGGTCTGAATCGTTCTAGAAAAAAAGTTCTTGAGAAAATGGTGACATGACCTGTAAATAACATACTTTAGAAAGAATCATCAAAATAATTTATCCTTCCTTGAATTTCGGTCTTGTTTTCTTCACCTTCCCTCAGAAATTTGGTTTAGATATCCTTTGGTTACCTCATACACCTATATATATTCAATATGCTCAAGTGTTATGTAAAATGAGAGAGCCTTGCCTCTTATTTATACTCTCCAAGTGTTGGAGAATAACCCTAACTTACATTAGTTTATACCTAGCTTAGACTCCTAGATCTTGGTTAATACATTCATTTACACTTTATTTCACCTAATTTGGACACATAGAGAAGAAGGGCGCCTCATCCCTAGATTTTAGGGAAAACTGCTAATTTTATATCAAGACTCAACTCCTGATTCTTGATTTTCTCAATTTATTCTTGATTTTCTTGATTTATTCATGATTTATTCCAACTCCCCCATGAAAAAACTCATCTATTATTGGGTAATGCGCACCTCCTCTTTGAGTGAGAGATTTATTCCTTAATTAATGATTTTTTCCGTTACTATTATTAGTAACTACTATTTCGGGTCAGTTAAGTGAGTTGGAACTGCTTCTCTTGTCAATTAAGTGAGCTTAAGTGAGCTAATGCAACTCACTTGACTCTTGTGGACATTAATGAGTGTATGACATGTATCTTTAGTGGTCTAAGTCGAACTATGTGGTCTCCCTTAGCTTATGACACCTATTTTAGTTATTTCTAGCTTTTTTTTTACTAGAATTTCTATGTTGGAAATTCTATATATTCACCTCCTCTCTTCTTTTTGAGGATGGTTGCTCATGTATATTCATTTTAGATTAATATAATTCTCTGATTTATGGAGAAAATTTTTTCTCTCATCTCTTGAATATCAACAAATTGTTTGTGTTCAATTTAACTAGAATTCTAGATCTATCGGGGTTTCTACAGGAATTCTACACCAAGTAGCTTCCTTAAAAACATCTTCTAGGTCACTTTGCCCACTTTCCTTATTTTAGGGTTAACCCACTTCTAATTTCTCCATTAAATTTATTATTGAAATAATTTATTTGTTATTAACTTTGAATTATAATACACTCATCACTTCACTTTATTATTGACCTTTTAAAATCTCTTAAACCACTTTGACTACTTTGACCTTTTGGGGCTTCTAGATGACATATGAGGGTCCTCCAACTTCATAAGGCCATAACTCTCAAACCATGAGGAGTTATGTGACATTCCACATACCATCAGAAATGGAATGACATGTAATTTCCATATAAAATAGTATTACCTGAAAATATATCAAAACTCATATTGTTATCCATCAAACAAACTTGGGTCCATTACCCAAACCTGGGTTCTCCAACTTCTCATGGCCATAAATCTCTAACCATGAGGAGTTATGTGACGTTCCACATACCACCAAAAATGGCATGACAAGCACTATACATCTAGGATAGTTTCACTGAAAAATTCACTGACCTTCATCTCATTATTCCAAAAATAAGCATGGGTTCTATAACCATACTTCTAGGATAACTCAATCCTCAAAGCGTCTTCTCATGAGGGATTTCACCATAAGGGGACCATTTTGGAGTTCATCCATTTGTGATTATTATCAACCATGACAAGACAATAATGATTCATCTTTACATCAAACAAACTTGGGTCCATTATCCAAACCTTTGTGCTACTGGAAGTCACTACCATAATTTCTCCAAGGGTTGACATCAATCTACAATATCAATCTCCAATAGTTGACATAAATGACAACCAACAATCCATACCAACTATCCATCAACCTAAGCCAATTGTATGACATCTTTGGTGTTTTCTTTGATGATAGAGTCACTGGTAAATTGAAGTCATTTGCAAGTTGTGCCAGCATTGTTCATATTGACATAGATCCTGCAGATATTGCAAAAAACAAGCAACCTCATATCTCTCGGTGTGCATATGTGAAACTTGCACTTCAAAGGATAAACTATTTATTGAAGAAGAGGGAAGACAGACCAGATTTCTATGCTTGCATAGACAAACTTGAAGAGCAGAAGATAAAATGACCCTTGTCTTATCATAATTTTAAAGAGGAGATTCCTCCTCAATATGCCATTCAATTACTTTATGAACTCACACTTAGAAATGGAAAACATTATGGTTTTTTTTTTTATTCTGATAATACACACCAAAAGAAAAAAAATGCAAAACTTATGCTAAAGGAAAACATAGTTACAAAATCAAAGTATGTTTCAACATTCCTTGGCATCTTGTTTCCAATCTTTAAAAATAGTATTTGTCTAGGATATATAAAAATTTCTTCACAGATATGGAAGTTATGCCAAAATATAATCCTCATCAATTTTATTTTTTTTAATATACTTGAGCTACAGAGAGCTGCATCCCTGCAAAACATGAGCCTCGGTAACATTCATTTTCTAATTTCATATACAAATGACAAGGGAAGCGATTTCTTTGATATTCACAATTTCAAATTTTAAAATAATGCGTTAAAATCATAACAAGAGGCGTCATCCACACATTTGTAGGTTTTGCAGCTCAAAGCATAAGAAACTACTACTCAAGCGATTGAATAGGTGATATGCCCAATGCGGTCTCGTGGTTGGATCTGCAACAACATGTTATTAATGTGGACAACTCAAGAATATTATCAGAGACAATTAAAGAGGCAGAGGGTGTCTATTAGATAGGCGAGTGTTAGGATGAGATCCCAATCAACCCGACATTCATAATACTAGATCTGCATGCCATCATGGAAAACTTATAACCATATTTTTGGGCAGAGCCCTGCCATCCTTCTTTCAAGGCATTAGCATTAGTTGTTTACTAACGATAGGGTACCAGAGTCTATTCCGTGCCTGAAAAACAGCAGATGAAGCAGACACTTGACGTTGTTGTGCCATTCGATAAATTGAGATTCCTCACTACCTTAGATCATGCCAGTCAATAATATGATTTTTAAATCGATTTGAATTTCATGGCAACTGGCTACTCATTTTGAAATTGATGGACCATAATAACGTCTAGTTATGCATTTTCGCCAGATCGAAATCCATGATTTTAGATATGACATAGAGGCTGACGGTCTGGGAATAATATCGCCAATGTGGAAGTAGATCGCTACAAATCAAATTGATACAATCAAATAAGATTTAGTCTTGCAACCTCCGGCAGAAAAATCTCTGTATTCTGTTGAACATACGAGTGGATCTGATATCGCAGAAATTGCATTAAATAATGTTCATTCATTGCTAGAGATCATGATCAATAAGTAACTGCCTTCATTTCGCTCTTCTTCTTTCCGCTTGACATTTTATTTTATTTTATTTATTTATTTATTATACTATATGTCGCAAAAAATGAATACAACAAATATGCTCATAATGAATGCCATAAAAAAATGTTGTGATCTTCACAATGATCTCGTGGGGTGTTTTCAATATCATCTACGGGTAGGAATATATCTTTAGATACCGGAAAATTTTCTCCATAAATCTTTCGTTTCCAACCAATATAACTGGAATTTTAGACAGGCAAAAAAAATGAGACTCGGGAGAGCGCTTCTAGCTTCAATAAGTTGTCATCGATGAATGATGAATGTACCAGGTAGACAAAAGGAAGTTTACCCCATCCACAAAGCGTTGTTGAAGAAAATACTGGGCACAGAGGTAGAGGTAGTTATATGGGAAATATTTGGCTTGGTATAACATATTTAGATCTCGGCTCTTCGTGAAATTGCAAATTGCTTATTTGTTCGATCAAGCTTATGCGGTGGTTTTTGTGTATTCATGATATTTTTTTTATTTCCAAGCATCTTACACGATAAGGGAGAGAGAAAAAAATATAGTGCGCAAACCAAAAATAAACCAGGCTGAATTTTAAAAACAAGATTGGATCTTGGGAGGGCTATTGCGTGAGAGTTATTTGTCACCTGCCTCTTATCTTGCATAAATTGCAGACATTCTTATTCATTTTTTTTATATTTTTTTTCTAACGTACTTACTATTTTATTATTTTGATTTGTAGACAGAAGCATGCACAAATTTTTATTTATGTATTTATCTTAAAAAATAAAAAAATGATTTTGCAAACTTATTACAAATTTGTGAGCAAATGGAAACAAACAATAGATGACAAATAGATTAGGAATTTTTTTTTCTTTTCATCAATCAATTAATCTTCCTGAAATCAATCAGTCATCCTACTTTTTGATCCTCCCAATCACATGAAGTGATGAGGAGATCATAATTATTCTAAAAAATAAAATAAAAATTGAAAGAAAAACTCCTACCTACACTATGCTAATTAGATTTAACAATTAGTTACGTGTAGTCAAATAGCTAATGCAGCCATGCACGCAACAGTAATAAAAATATGTTGTCTTTCAATTTTGCAAATGACAATCGGAAATATATATGAACGTGTGAAATTAGTTGTTGAAACCGTGAATTAAAAAAAAAAAAAAACTAAATGTATCTAACCTAGTACTCGCTTGAAAACATCATTCAATCAGGCTTTCATAGGTGTGTTGTTCCTCACTCAGATAATGGTGTAACTCCTCTTCATCTTCCTCGATCTCTTTTTCGATCAATTGTTCATCAGCGGATGCATAAGAGTCTTCAGATGTTGGATCTTCAATTGTTTATGGAGGAGTATTTGAATCTTTGATCCTACAAGATCTCCTCTTCCTAGGAAGAGGAAATCCCGACATCTTCTAGGATCCGAGTGAGTAGTTCCAATCTGACATTCATTGTTAAACCATGTTAAAAAAAAGGATTCTTACAGCACCAAAATCAAAATGAAAAACTTAAATAAAAACACTCTTGCTAAAACATAAAACAATTACTCTTCACAGTTGCGGAAATTAAATGCTCTTGATAGTTGGTAGGGACAGTGAGGAGTCTGCAGTGAAGTAGCTTCTATGACCCTTAGAACCAACACATGTAGATCACACTTGCATAAATTAAGCACTCTTGCAAAAATTGAAATTTGCAGGAATTGAAATTACTCTTGCAGAAATTGAAATTTGCAGAAATTGAAATTACTTTTACCTAGTTGGCAGGGAGAACATGAGGAGTCTCCATTCAAGTAGCTGCTATGAACCATTACCAACACATATATATCACACTTGCATGAAAAATAAACTAATACCTCAATCCATCATGCTTCCCCGACAACGACGCCAAAATGTTGGGCTCTAAAGATGTCCTAAAAGCAACCTCTATGCATCAGCCGAAGGTAGGCACTGGAACAAGCATTTTACTTGTTGCCTACATAATTTCTTACCTTCCATTTTCAATACCCATCCTCCAGAGATGCAACACCTGTAAAGGAACAACAATCGTAAAGGGAATGATAGTTGTTCTATTCAAATGAACGACACTTCCTGTAAAGGGAACACCAATCGTAACAAGGGAACGATAGTTGTTATATTGGGCCGAACTAATGTTGAATTAATTACATTATAGTACTTGCCCAACTATCTAATTTGTCAACCCGAGGTTTGTACACTGATGAAGCACACGCAAAGTATATGCAAGATTGAAGAGGGACTAATCTAATCTAATGTTTAAGCTATGACTGAATTTGAATCATTAAACTAATGCAGGAAATTGAAGCACGGGACTTGGAATTGAATTGCTACAACCTACGACTGAAATTGAATCATTAATCTAATGTAGGAAATTGAAACACACAACTTGGAATTGAATTTCTACAACCTACGACTAAAATGAAATTGCGTAAATGAAACTAATCTAGGAATGGAGAACTACATGAAGGAAAAGAAGATACAACATGTGAAGATTTAAATGACACAACAACATATGTGAGCTCACGCCAATGAAGCAATCTTATATTACAATAATCAAATCAATCTTCATAACAAAATATTGAAAGCATGAAAACCAAAACTATGAATAAAAGCTAATAATCCCTTTCTTTCAAATCCTAATGACTACTCTCTTTGTCATCCTAATTACTACTCCCTCACGAAGAGAGAGAACTCTCTTTTATACATGAGAGCCTTGAAGATAAGATAACCATCTCATAATTACAGATCCACTATTCTCTCAACTATTTTCCCATTATTAAAAAATGTGATCCATTCAAATCCTCACACATATCTCTCATATATCTTGGATAAGATATGCCAACCAAATATCCATGATCTTCTCCTTGAATTATCTCCTCAAATCTTGAAATGGTGGAGGAATTATTCGAGAAGTCCTTTGGAATTAATCCTTCACATATTCCTACACATTACAAAGCTCACACATTTTTGAGAT
This sequence comes from Picea engelmannii, assembly GCA_009831015.1. Taxonomy (NCBI): domain Eukaryota; kingdom Viridiplantae; phylum Streptophyta; class Pinopsida; order Pinales; family Pinaceae; genus Picea; species Picea engelmannii. The sequence goes on along the minus strand of ML786920.1, from coordinate 30,237 downwards.
ATATATGAAAACGTGTGAATTTTCTAACATTTAATCACAAATTCCCTTTTAATACTAAAATGAATAAAGTGGAGAATAATAAGGTGAAACCCAAGTATATTTATGAAATGATATCGTGAAAGGTTAATGGGGCGATGAAATGTGAATAGTGATGAAGGGAAAGGTGGATGAAAAAATGACATTTCTGAACCCCAACAACTGTCACATCTCTTCTCAGAGATAAGCCGCCACCATTCTAGCAAGCTTGTTTCAGTTTGCACTTTACAATTTCAACATATTTATTTATTAATAGAAGCCAAGTTTTACTGCATCTCTGTTATTTTTCATTGATTCTTTGTGTTAATATAGATTTGTATTCATTTCATTATGCTCATTAAATATGGATCATACTAGTTTTGATCCAATGATTAGTGTGTATATTGGTAAAAGCTATGTGTTTGAATTTGAGGAGTTAGAAGTCGAAGAGGAGATTACAAAGTGCATGGACCAAAAAGGGGTGGCATGCGATTGAGAGCCTATAAAAAATTAACAACAAAAATAAATCCCTCAGATCCTAAGGCCAAGTTTTCAGAGCTTGGGCACTTATTGGGACCACAAAGGATTTAAAACATGCTTTAAACAGGCATAAGCCCCTTCAAAATATGGTTTTTATCATAATACTCAATCTTAAAGATAGACCATTGACCAATATGCGGGGGTTCAATCATATAATGGTTACAAGCGAGCCTGGTCAGTGGTTGAGGATGCATGTCACATGGGAAACATGCACATGAGATAACACATAATTGGGGTGTGACGATGGTTTTGAGAGCCATGTGTTGAAGAATGGATGGTGTTGCATGGTGGTGACATGAAAAACAAAGCCACTCCCTAGGATCACAGAAATGGTATTATGGTTCCACCATGTTACATTATCTTCCAACTCAACACATTTTCATCCGCTCACTCAGCACCACGTAGAGCCATCATAGTATCCCACCTAGACACCAGGGAAGCTAATGATAGCCTGACATGTCAATGATGCATAGTTTGGACCCATCAAATATTTCCACTTATACATAAAGGACCCCACTAAGACTTTGGTCTTCATGCCTAATGCAAATATACATAGACTGAATCCCAGAGGACATTGCAATGATGATGTAGACCAATATGAATTTGCCACATGTCCTCGGGTCCATGGTGATGTCAGCATGACATCATCCAAATTTCACACATTTTCATCAGTTTTCAAAATAATATGAAACTATTTGGAAAATAATGTGTGTTCCAAACAAGGGCATGAGGGATAATATCTCAAGAGAGTGGGGGATTCATGGATAAGTATGCCAAATCAATTTGGAGAGATATGACACATAACAATATATCTAGCATCAGGTTCACATCCTTTCATCCGTCATCATTATAATGCTTGCAATTGACAAAGGAACATAATCATTGGCCGAATGTGCCCAACCACACATGATCTAGATCTCACAAATCAGGCTAGGTGTAACCAATCCCCTCATCTCATCAATCACCTCAACAAGAATGTGTCAGAGTTTTATAAGACAAAACTAGGAATTGAGAATGAACCAATATCCAAGCAATTTAACCTTCAAAAATTAGTCGCTTAGATGCCAAAGGTCCTAGATGATGGCCTATCTACACAAGTCCTCCCCCAAAAAGAATATGAAGATCCATCTTGGCTACAGACATTGGGAGAGTATGTTCTTCAAATCATGAAGAGGAGAATGTCCTTATTTGGTATCATTATCTCTCATCAAAGATCTGAAGGACATTCAGGAATCGACACTAAAGTGCATTGGTCATTCCGACCAGTGCACTAGAGAAGCTTGGAGCATAGGATTGAAGGGATTGGCCAATCACACCCTATGTTATTTAGTGTCTCTAGTTGGAAGGAAACATTTAGCCTATCATATCAATAGTTGGGGTGAAGGATACACAATGAAATGATGGGAATAGATTGAGCCACTCAAACAGATTCAAACAAAGGCTCAATTGGACGAGAACACACCCAAAAATAGTATCAGTAGGGCCTATTTGGTGGTAAATATTGGTTTATTTCGAGTAAAATCAGGCAAAATCAGTCATAAATATGGGAAAAGTTAGAACACTAGAGATGGTATCAAGATTATGACATGCAGTTTTAATTTTTAAGAAGCAGTATTGATTCATAAGAGTGGTTTCCTCTCAATAAGAAGCATCCATAAAACAACATAAGGAGCTCATTTTTACGGTCAACATAAGGAGCTCTTATAACTAGATATATTTGTAGAAAACTGAGGAACTATGAGGCTTCCCAATAGGTCTGTCTTTGAACTCTTGTTGGGATCTAAGTTTAGTTTCCAAAAATGTCCTTTGTTTCTATTTTAGGAAAACAAATAGTCAAGTACTTTTCTACTCATAATTTTATGGTTAAGTTCTCTTTTGAGGTGCCCTTGAAATGTTTTTCATAAATGGTGGTTAGAACATGCAATATACTCAAAACAAATAACACTCTAGATTTTTACAACTCTTACAACTGATCTAAAATCTAAGCATACATGAAATTTTGGACAGAAGTATTTTTGGTCAACACAGCCCGAGATAAATCGTCAATCCTGGGAAAACCAGTTTAGAATGAAAGTATATATAAGTTATGTCTAAAGAATGAGATAAAACAAGTAAGATAATACAATGGAACATGATACAATAGAAAATCCTCTCAAGATTATTTGGAGTTCCAAGAAGAGAAATGTCCCCAAGCTTAGTGTGCCCTCTTCCCTTGTTTCTCTATCCACTGAAACAATGTGCCCTTGACCCTATGACCTCAGATGAAGAAACCCTTGCACATGGAAAATTTGTTTTGTGACACCTCCATGTTGATTCTGATAGATCTGCAATCCTCCAAGTGTAGCTAGTGCCTTCTAATAAAACACCCTCCTCTTCAAGTGTGCCCTCCTCAAAGAAAGAGAAATCATCACAAATAAATGAGGTTATAAGCCTCCATGAGCCCTCCATGGAAGGAAGCACCAAACATTCCTTCATCTAATGCCTCCATCCTCCTCTCCATTCTCCTCTCCTAACTCTCTTGGTGAACATATGAGAGAATGAGCCTCCCTTTGCCCCTTGTGCCCCTCTTGAACCTCCATAAGGAAACCTAAAGTGTGGATGGCTAGTGTTAGCACTAGAAGTCATCCTCAGATTGCATAGAAGGTAAGCCCAATACCCATCAATTTATACAGTAAATGTAAATGAGTTTTAAGAGGCCAAATGGAGAAGACTCAATGAAAATAACGTTCTAACTCAGAAATCTGGACTGGTATGCACAAGAAATTGAGGTCTTGGATTAAATTCAGTAGTAAGTTGGAGTAAAGGTGACTAGGAGGAAGAATTTGGTGAGAAACGTGTAGAGGTATGCCATGAACATCAGGCCTTCCAATAGCCTAAGGAAGAAAAACTTAAACACAAGATCCTCTTGGATTCAAATTTCAAGGAAACTGAAAGAAATCATAACAACATTATAATCAAATATTCATCATAATACAGTCACAACAATCCATGTGAATCAGTCAATCATGAACTCTCTCAGGATCAAAGGAAAATAATATCGAGTAAGAAAGATGATTTAGATTAATAAATAAGTATCAAATCAAGACATAACCAAAGAACCAGTGTTCTTCATCAAAATATTACAATAGAAGGGAGCCTAGCTCAACCATTCGACCTTAACAAAATATCAAAACTACCTATATATACTAAAAATGTTGCAACCACCAGGAATTTGATCGGACCCCTGCATTCAAAGTTTCCATTCGACGCCTACTCTATCAACCTGTGCAGTCCTTCTTATGTCAGACGTGAGCCCAACTTAGTTATGTGCTTTGTAGGAAACTTCGTCCCTTGGGAAACTTCGAGTTGACAATCTCCCACCACGACCATTATTAGTATGATTTCCATTTATGGGGTGAGACGAGGCCTCAACTTTCGCCCCTATTTCCATTAACTACCTTCATCGAGATCGAGATGAGGCCTGACACTCATGAATGTTCCAGGTAGTTCCCAAGACTTCTTCGAGTCAATCCTAGTGGCTCGAGGCCATGCAGATCATCTTTTGTGACCAATACAGGCGCTTTCGGCCTTTGATGCAGCTGCTCTCCATTTCTCCTTCTTCAATGTGACCTAGGGATATGAACCTGCATAATTGCACAATTACGGGTGCGACCAAGGGTGGTTTGAAATAAAACTGCTTTTGTCCCCGCAATTCACCATGAATTGCCACACATCCCTTTCTAAAAACCACAGTTTTGATTGCGGCCTGCCCTTGAAAATTTAAAAACATGTGCACCTTCCGACCTCACAATGGATCGTGACCATTGATATTGTGATATGAGATGAGGCTTCCTGATCAATGGCCTAGCTTTGGCACCTTTTAGATTGATGGATTGGATATTCCCTTTTCAAATCGAGGACCAACATTTGCTTCATGATTCGGGCTTGAGACCTTTCAAAATTCAAACTATATTTGCCCCAAGAAAAACCTCCAGAGATAAGGATCTGATGATGTGTGGCTCCTGGATTTGGATGAACGAGATCCACTTCGATCCTCTGGGCTTTGGGAAAATCCAAACTCAAATCTCGTTTACCTTTTGTGCTTTTACTTGGAGTTGTCGATCTACTGATGCATATCCTCTTCAATCAACGGTTCTACTCTTTCTTCGGGACTTTGATCCCTTCAACCAAATCAACATCTCTTATGCTCCCTCCTTGATGAACGATCGGGAACTCCTTCGGGTATTCAGGCCTTCTCCTCTTTTTCTTTCCTCTGGAGCTCTAGATTTGGCTATGGATCTGACAAGATGTGGTTCTTATTGATCAATGACTCAGATTCACTTTTGGCCTTTGAGACTTCAGGAACTTCAGGACTTTGCAATGTTTAACTTCCACAATTCTCTGGAGCGTCGAACTCTGAAGCGAGGGATCTGCCTCCACACGTACTCAACTTTTGATGGCTCGGATTATTTTGGGAGTTCAGGCTTCTTTGGGAATTCCACAGACTTCTCACTTCGAAACTCCTGAAGCTTATTTCCCCGAACACTTGGATCAACTACCACATGTCCCTTTAAAGATCAATGACTCGTGCTCTCTTTGGGCCTTTTTTTCTGGTTCTATACTTCGCACAAATTTTAAGATTCCAAATGCCCGCGAGCCGCTAATCTGAACTCCACATGGAATTCTTGCCATTGAAAAATGAAACTTCTTTTTTTCTTGATTCAGGTCCACAACGAACCGCTTTAAGTGTCGTTCTTTGAACCCCTGGTTGTGGATTTTGTAAACCAAGACTTGGATGAATGGATAGGGGCTTGGAAAATAGGGAGACTGGGTCACTTTAAACACAAAGGGGGGAAAACGTAAATGATTTTACAAGACGAAGGGGGAAAATTTAATATTTGGTCTACAAAAAGGAGAGAGACAAGGAAAAATTATAGACTTAGGTAGAAACCACAAACCCACAAGACTCTGACAAGTTCATGTGATAACATTTTCCTCTACAGGGGATGGCATGCTCCCTATGAGCTGCTAAGAACAAGTAGTTCCAATGCCTTAGCTGTTGGGTTATGGAGTCACTTATAAAAACTGAAAACAAAATAAAAATGATATTTACAATGACATGGGACACCACTCATGGCTTAAGTAAAAAACTTCTTCAGAAAATGCCCATTTACAAGGCTACCAAAAACTTCAACATCTTCCAAATCCTGCAACTTGTAAGTGTTATTTGAAAAAACCTCAGAAACTTTGAAGGGACAAATCCATAAGGCCTCAAATTTACCATGCTTTCCTTTATCTTGTTTAGGTGTATCCCACTTGAGTACTAGATCTCCCAGCTAGAAATCATCTTTCCTTACTTTTCTGTCAAAAGCCTGATTGATCTTTTGTTGATGGTTATGGGCTTTGTCCAGTATTTTCTCCCTCGTCTGCTTCACTTCTACCAGTTGTTGTATTCTTATGATCATATTATATGGTTCTCCTTGATAGTCTTGGAATAATTTTTCCACAGGTAAGGTGAGTTGAGAGGGAAAGATGGCCTCAACTCCATACACCTATTGGAAAGGAGAGACACCAAGAGATCTCTTTGTTGTCACTCTGTCAGCCCATAAAGCAAATTTAAGCTTTGAATCCTAGGCCTTCTTGTTGTCCTCTAACAATATTTTGATGATCTTAATAAGTCTCTTGTTAGAGGACTCTGCCAGTCCATTCCCTTGGGGGTAGTAAGGAGTAGAGTGAATCAATGTGATTCCAAACTGTTCACAAAACTTAATCAATGATTCATCCTTAAAAGATTCAGCATTATCAGTGATAATTCTGTTTGGACAACCAAATGTTGCTATAATATCCTTAAGAAAACCAATGATTACCTCGTGGGAAGCATTTCTTGTGGGGATGGATTCTATCCATTTATTAAAGTAGTTTGTGGCTCTCAAGATCCATCTATGGTGACCACTTGAAGTAGGATGAGTTTCCCCGACAAACTCTAGGCCCCACTGCTGAAAAAGCCCTGAAGCTATCACATGTTTCAATGGAAAAGACTTGAGTTGTTGCTTTCCAAATAATTTCTAACACTTGACACAAGACCTAATCTTTGCATAGACATTAGTGTTAGAAAAACAGGACCGTCGGGAAATAAAATATAACAAATGCGAAAACAAAACACAGAAGATACAGAATACAATAGAGACACAGATTTACGTGGTTCACCCAGTGTGGGCTACGTCCACCAGAGAAATTTATAGGTCCTTCCTTTATTATTATCCAGCATATGAAGGGATACAACCTACAACAAACCCGTTGTAACTTCCTCTTCGTTCTCTCACAGTCTCCTATCTTAGAATACAATATTCATCGTCCTACATAGCCGCAATACATTTCCCTCATAAAAGAGGGTTGCCTTCTAGGGAAAAAAACCCTAACATAATTTCTACCATTAGATCTGCGACCTTATAATGAATGGTCCATATTTACAATGAAATTACAATATACTTTTACAAGGCAATTTTTCCTTCGGGGGCTTCACCTCCAAATCCCCGTTGGGGGTCCTCTTGCCCCTAGACCCCCCAGCCGAGAGGATAGCCCCCTCGGACCCCGTAGAGGGGGTACCCCCCCTCTGCACTCCCCCGCGTGGAAAAATGTACATACTTCTAGGGTGTAAATACTTCATGGGGTATAAACACAACTGAAAGTATAAAACCTCTGAATCAGGAAGATAATCAGGCTCCACAACCAACAATCAGTGAAGACACTAAGACAAAAATATCCAGCCCTGAGAATCTTGTAGGTTGTGGTTCTCCAGAAGTGATGCCCCCCACATAAATTTCCATGAAAATCATACATAATCTTTTGGGCTTCCTGTGGGTCTAGACATCTCAAAATAACTCCTGAAGGGTCTTTCCAGTATAAAACTTGATCAATAAGACAATATTTAATTGATTTGATCTTCAAAGTTCTCACCTGTCTCTTTTCCATACCATCAAGAGGCTGCAACTTCTGTAGAAAAAATATAATGTCCTTGTACCAAGTGCATCCTGCCAATGGAGGGTTGACTTGAGAACGTTCATCAGACAACTCAACTTGCTGATTTTCTGAACAATTGTTGATGAAATGGACCCCCAAAACTTTGCAATTAGATTCATCCAACAACCTAGCTAAACCTTGGCCTTTAACCAATCTGGTGGTCTTTATATCAAGATCAAATTCAAGGATCTTGGCAATTCACTTTCTCCTTCTTCCGTCTATGTCAGGCTGGATGAGGATCTCCTTCATAGAAGCTGAAGGGACATGTGCAATGAATTTTGAATGCAACACATAAAATTTGAAATATTTGAGAGCTTTGACCAAATCATAGGCCTGCTTTTCCATGATGTCATACTTTATTTCAGCATCTCTCAATGCCCTACTGAAAAAGGAAATGGGTTTCTCTAACCCTTCAGCATTCTTCTGCAACAAAACAGTTGCTACTGTGTCAAATGAAGCAAAGGAGAAACTAAGAAAATCATTGGAGTAATCAGGACTGATGAGCGTAGGTGCTTTAGTCAAGGCCTTCTTTATTTGATCAAAAGAGTTGTGAGATTCAATAGTCCATTTGATCTCATTCCCTTTCCTCAACATGGATGTGATAAAATTTACCAACTCATCAAAATTTGAAACAAACCTTCTCAAAAAATTAATTTTCCCCAAGAAAGAATGGACTTATTTCTTGGATCTAGGGAATGACAAACTTTGGATAGCTTCTACCCTACTTGGATCAATCTTTACTCCCTCAGCTGACACAATGTGTACTAACAATTCCCCATCTTTCATGGAAAATAATGACTTTTTGGGATTTAAAGAGAGACCAAATTTTCTTCATTTCAAGAAGACCCTTTTGAAATGACCATAATGTTCTTTATCAGATTGTGAGAACACTATTATGTCATCCAAATAAATGACTGCAAACTTGTCCTTCTCTCCAATAAAGGCTATGTCCATGGCTCACTAAAAGGTCACTCTTACATTCATCAACCCAAAGGGCATCTTAGCATACATGAATGTACCCCAAGGAGTGGTAAAGGTTGTCTTCTCTCTATCTTCAGGCAAGACAAAGGCCTTATTGTAGCCAGAAAATCCATCAATCATGGAAATCCTAGATGTGCATGTCACCCTCTGTAATATGTGTTCCATCTTTGGTAAGGGGTAGTTTTCCTTTTTAGAACTTATGTTCAAATTTTGGAAATAGACACATAGTCTAATTTCTCCATTCTTCTTTCTCACTGGGACCAAGTTGGCCACCCATTCAGAATACCTCAAAGGAATGATAATCTGGGCATCCAAAATCTTTTTTAACTCTTTCTCCATAATGGGTAGCAACATAGGATTTATTTGTCTCAACTTCTGCCTAAATGGCTTGGACTCTTCCTTCAATGGGATCTTGTGCTCAATGATACTTGTGTCGTATGTTCTGAGATATTCATATGTCTAGGAAAACACATCAACAAACTCTTTTAACAGTTCATCAGATTCATCCCTTTTCTCTCTTGACAAGTTGTTTGACAACTTGACAATTTTGGGATCCTCTTTTGTACCAATATTGTACTCAGTTACATCGGCATCATCAGTTGAACCTTTAAACTGTATTGCCACATCATTCCCATCAAACAACCTTTCTAAATGAACTAGTCCCTTTGGAATATGGTTGCTAGGCAGCTGAACAATATGGTGATTGGCAATTTTATTTAAAAATACATCAGCATGAGGGTTACTTTCATAATCATGATCCTGATCAATATGTAAAGGAGAGAACTCATCAACAGACTCAAGAAACTTTTTGATCTCATTATTATCCTCAAATACCTTCCAATGTTGTACATTGTCAGGTATAGAGGGTCTATATTTCACCTCTACATCATATTTGAGTTTGGGTGGAAATGGGACTCTGAAATGGCTTTCTGAGACAACCAAAGAATCAGACATGGTATTATCCTCTCTTGGAATAAATGAAATGTTGAAAGCTAGGAAGAAACTATCAACTAGGTCCCATACTTCATTTATGTAAGTCTTGAGCCTAGGGTGCTTGGATTGATAAATTTTTTCATTTGATGAACAATTATTTCTGCATCCCCAAATATTGATATCTCTTCAATCCCCATTTCTTTTGTATCCCTTAAACCCAAAACATGAGCTTCATACTCTGCCACATTGTTGGTAGTTTCAAATTCTAGTTTGTAGGACAAAGGTATAGTTTCTTGACAAGGTGAAATAAAGACCACTCCAACACCAACACCTTCTCTATAAGAGGCTACATCAAAGAACATCTTCCAAACAGGGGTAGTTGGAGGATGGATTTCACAAAAAGTAATGGGTTTCTTTATGATTTCAAGAGGAGTTTGAGGATCATCAGTGAGCTTCAATATGTTGGATCCCAAATTAGTGTCAAAAGAAAAAATAGGATGGTTGATGGGGTTTGCTTCATCACTAATGATGTACACAAGTTGTGCTTCCCTATAAAGCCTCCTTTGTTCACCCTCGAGCACAGGAATGGTGGCATATGAAAGGTCCATATGCAAGGTTCCCCCTAGTCTCTTTATCCAAGATCTAGACAAGAGCATCACGATCTTAGGGGGAACATCAACCACTACAATATCCATGACCACGCTCTTCATTGGAAACTGGAACGGAGAAACAACCAAGTCCTTGATAACCCCAATGCACTTCACCTTCCTGGAGTTGAAAGAATACAGGTCATGGTAGGATTTTGTAACCTCCAACCCAATCTCTTCCATGACAATCTTAGGCATACGAATGTGAGATGCCCCTGAATCCATCAAGCAGTTATGCAACACCTTATAATGGATTTTCAATGAAGTTTATAAGGGAGGGGAGGAGTCATATATATCCTCTACCAAAGGCCCTAATATGACAGTTGTCCTTTCATATTGGAGGGTAACTGAGTCTATGGAGTGAGACGCAGGTTCAAGCTAAAAAAAATTTGATAGGCACATTTTGAAATCCTCATGCTTGACTAACTCTGAGAGAGGTATAGGGAATCTAATATTTTGAATCTCATGCTCAAAGCTATAAGGGGAGGGAGGCTTCAAAATATCCTTCACCTCTAGGATAGGACTTTTGACCACTGGTGGGGGGCTCTGTTCTTTCCTTTCTTTGCTACTATCTACTATATCTCTGGCAGGTTTCTCGTCTCTAGTAGTCCGCTCGGGAATGTTAGGATTTCCTTCTTTCTTCTTGGATCAGAGGTTATATCTATTCAGATCGTTGTTGGTCTTTTCTCCTTTGATTAGCTCATTCATTTGATTACTCATGAGGGCCTCTTCATATGTAGACCAAGTTAAATGAGGGGACGAAGTGGTATCTCCAAGGAAATGGATCTCAGGATCAATATCTTTTTCCTCTTCATCTTCATCAGTAACAAGGTTATTTTGGAGAGGAGTTTGTATTTTCTAATCATCTCTGTCCCTGTTTCTCTGATCTCTTTGGATGGTCTAAGGGGCATTAGTTGGTCTTTTGAAACTACCCCTATTATCAAAATTTTGTGGGATTTCTATAGCTCTGCTTTCCTTCCAATTCCAACCTTACCACTTTAGCAGAAAGTGATTTTAGTAGCTTGGTTACTTCATCCGTTTGAGGTGGGGCAGTAGAGGAACTAGAAGTCAGAGTTTCATACCTACCTTTTCTTATGTCTCTATCAACCTTACTCCCAAGCTTGTAAGTTGCCAATATATTGGATTCTACTTCAAGGGTTGCATCTTTCATATGAGACAAGGAGGTAGCTCTTCTTTCTCTCAACAAGAGGCAAACATCAGGGTCAAAAGCACTAGCATAAGTCATCTTGGCGGAGGTTTTTGTAGGTTTAATTTCAGCATGAATATTTTTATACATGTTATTAAATATTTTTGAGAAGTCTGAAACATATTCCCCCTCTTCTCTCTTAAGTGCCCCGAATTTCATAATATAATAAAGGAGATATTTTTTATTCCCCCAATGTTTTAAGAATGAATCATCCAGAGCAGCAATCCCATAAATATATCTAGGAAGCAAGTCCTTAAACCAATCCATGGCATCACCATCAAGGCTCTGTACAAAACCTCTCATCCACACATCTTCATTTTTGATGACCTGAATCTCTGCAAATCTATAAAAGGATGCAAGGTTCTATTCTACAGTCATGTCTCCCTCCCCTGTGAACCGGGGCATGTACTTAAGGTAGTCTGTGGCTGGGAGAGCATTCATAGGCTAAGGTAAAACCAAAGGGGTGTATCTAGTATCCAATATCTCATCCATCATGCTCTTAGGAGGATTAGCACCTGCCATTTGGACTTGAACTGCAAGAGAACAAGGAGGAGATGGATTTTGGACAGGTGAGATTTGGGTTGTGTTTCTAGGAGAAAAAGGAAAAGGCTGAGCATTAGGAGATTAATATGAGGATCTAGATATTGGTTGTGGATCCTGATTATCTTCCTGATTCAAAGGTCCTTTCTTTCAGCCGTGTTTATACCCCATGAAGTATTTTCACCCCAGAAGTATGTACACTCTTCCACGCGAGGGAGTGCAGAGGGGTGGTACCCCCTCTGCGCGGTTCGGGGGGGCTATCCCCCTGGCTGGGGGGTTTGGGGGAAAGCGGGGGTTCGGGGGCGAAGCCCCCGAAGGAAAAATTTCCTTGTAAAAGTATATTGTAATTTCATCATAAATTTTGACCGTTCATTATAAGGTCGCAGATCTAACGGTAGAGATTATGTTAGGGTTTTTTTCCCTAGAGGGCAACCCTCTTTTATGAGGGAAATGTATCACTGCTATGGATGATGGTGAATATTGTATTCTGAGAGAGGAGACTGTGAGAGAAAGAAGAGGAAGTTACTGCGGGTTTTGTTGTAGGTTGTATCCCTTCATTTGTTGGATAATAATAAAGGAAGGACCTGGCAATTTCTCTGGTGGATGTAGCCAACACTGGGTGAACCACGTAAATCTGTGTCTCTCTTGTATTGTGTGTCTTATGTGCTTTGTTTCTGCATTTTTTTTATTTTATTGCTCCACGGTCCTATTTTTCTAACAACTGGTATCAGAGTGTAAGGTAACTCGCATGAAAAGAAGGTTCCTGGTTCGAGTGGCAGCAATGTCGGAAGATGAAAAGTTTAGGGTTGAGAAATTTAACGGCCAAAACTACCAGTTATGGAAGATGCAGATGGAAGACTATTTATATCAGAAGGATCTATTCCTACCATTAAGCGGAGTAGCAAAGAAGCCAGCGGCCATGAAGGATGAAGAATGGGAGATTCTTGACAGAAAGGCTCTAGGAACGATACGATTGAGCCCAACAGTGTCGGTGGCTTTCAATATTTCGAAAGAAAAGACAAAGAAGGGTTTGATAGATGTGTTGGCCAAATTGTATGAAAAACCCTCGGCGTCGAATAAGGTATTTCTAATGAAGAGATTATTTAATATGAAGATGTTAGAAGGTGGGTCTGTTGCAGATCATTTAAATGAATTTAATATGGTTACTAATCAAGTAATTTCTGTAAAAGTGGACTTTGATGATGAGGTTAGGGATCTTCTAATATTATGCTCATTGCCATAGAGATGGAATGGCTTTGTCATGGCTGTAAGTAAATCTGTCTCTGGTTCAACTACTTTAAAATTTGATGATGTAGTTGGTGTTATCCTTAGTGAGGAAATGCGACGGAAAAGCACAGGTGAGACATCAAGAAATGCGTTGAACATGGAGAACAGGGGAAGAAAAAAGGATAGAGGAAAGGGCTCAGGAAACCTCAGAAATTATAGGAAGGGAGATCCAAATCCAGACTTGGAAAGATAGAGTGTTGGAATTGTGGGAAGAAAGGACATCTGAAGAAAGACTGTAGAGCTCCAGAGAAACAAAGAGATGGACAACAGGAGATAAATCAAGAAGCAAATGTAACATGTGATGTGTTACAAGATGCTTTGATTCTTTCTGTAGATAATATTTCTGAGTCTTGGGTAGTAGATTCAGGAGCTTCATTTCATGCCACACCCCATAGGAAACATTTTCTAGATTATGTTC
>ML786919.1:1332116-1347058 GCA_009831015.1 Picea engelmannii | reverse complement strand
CTATCAAATCTAGACTTAAAATCCTATCTACCAGCATTAAATCTATTAAATGCCGACTATCTACTAAGGACGAGAGCTTAAAGGCTCAAGGTCCAATACAATATACAAATGCACCTTCATAAATGGCTTCATTAAAGACTTGCGCCACAATCCCAAAGCACTTCAAAAATTTGGGTTTGTTTATCCAGCTGATCTCCGCTTGATGTGCTGGCTCACTTGATGAGTTGGCGATGCTCCTGCATCAGTATGGTACAGGTTTATTACAAGTTGTTTGGTACAGGTTGGTGCATGGTTGATGCACTTGTTTATGGCACATATTGATTACAAATTAAGGTATAGGTTGATGCATGGTTCATGTTTATTGGTACAGGTTTACAACGATATATCTCACAGTGATAGTGTGACAGTGTTTCCATCATTCTACTTCTACTTCATGGCGGTTGGACGGGGAAAGGATAGGTGGTTTTAGCCACCTTCCAGTTGTAGCCGGATAACATAGGGGGTTGTAGCCTCCTTCTGGTTGTAGCCAGAGAATTGGGGAGTTGGAGCTACCCTCAAGTTGTAGCCTGAGAAACTAGGGGGTTGGATCCTCCTTCCCATTGCAGCTGGAAAACAAAGGAAGTTGGTGCTTCCAATGAATGTAATTCATCAAGACATATAAGAAAAATCATTCCATGGTTTTCTCCCGCTTCAGGTTTCCATGTAAAACATTGGTGTACTGTGTATGTGTATGATTATTCCTTTTTTCATTGCTCATTATTGGATGATAATTCTACATTGATATAAAACTTGGATTATTTGGTTTAAAAAGGATTATAATTTCTCTATTACTGATTCACCCCACCTCTCAGTAATCCAACAATTGGTATCAGAGAAGGTTCCTTTAGAAATCAATTTAACCACTGAAAGGTAGATCATGGAGAGCAACAACTTGTATAAAAATGGAATACCATAGTTTGATGGACATAAGTATGATTTTTAGAGCATAAGGATGAAGACATATATATAGGCCCAAGGATTTCAATTTTGGCAATCAATTGTAGATGGATACACAACACCAGCAGTTCAACCAACAAATGACAAAGCAGTGAAACTTGGTGAGAATAATTTCAAAGCCAAAAATGCACTTTTGAATGGTCTCAGTGATACGATATTCACCAAAGTTGCACATTGTAAATATACTAAAGAGATTTGGGACAAGCTTCGAAATGTTTATGAAGGAGATACAATGGTCAAAGCAACAAAGCTTCAAACTTACAGAGGTCAGTTCGAACAATTAAAAATAAAGGATGATGAAAATATTGCAGACTAACTGCATGGAATCTTCACAGCATATGAAATGAGAACTGAACAGGAAAATCTAGATGTTAAATAAGCAGCCTTCAAAGCATCCAAAAGATCAAAGCAAAAGAAAAAACAACAAGAAGAATATAGCAGCAACAGTGACGTCTCGGAAGATGATGAAGAAGTGGCCAACTTCATTAAAAGACTAAACAAGGGAACCAACGATAGGTATAGAGGTAAGATTCCTTTAATTTGTTTTAATTGTGATGGTATTGATCATTTTTCTAAAAAATGTCCTCATAGGAAAAAGAGAAACGATGAAGGTTACTGAAGAGGAAAACACAGATATAAAGGAAAAATAACTACAAAGAAATTTTCAAGAAAAGTTTATGCACCAAAGAAGACAACTCATCATCAGATGAAGATGAAGTCAGTGACAATGAGACATGAAGAGTTCTATTCATGGTAGTAAAAGACTCTGACAAAGAAGACTCTGAAGAAGAATATGAAGAAGTCGAAGAAGGATATGAAGAAGTCAAAGAAGAAATTGAAGAGGTATAATTTGACTATCGAGAAGAATTAATGCGTGCCATAGAAGTTATCAGAAGAGAAAAGAAGAAAAAAAAAAACTACAAGCATAACTAGACAAGAAAAAGGATACTCGAGAACTAGAACAAATGATTACAAAATTGAAGGTTCAAATAGAAGAAGATAAAAGAATTGAAGAAGCACTCAAATAACATCTAGAAGAAAAGGACAAGATCATTGGAA
This sequence comes from Picea engelmannii, assembly GCA_009831015.1. Classification (NCBI taxonomy): domain Eukaryota; kingdom Viridiplantae; phylum Streptophyta; class Pinopsida; order Pinales; family Pinaceae; genus Picea; species Picea engelmannii. The sequence goes on along the minus strand of ML786919.1, from coordinate 1,345,003 downwards.
ACTTGGAAGCAGAGACTGTCACACTAAGAAAGGATATTCAAAAGAAAAATATGCAGAATAGCTCAAAAGTTCTGGATGAAATTATCAACAGTAAAAAATCTCATCTTGACAAGTTTGTACTTGGATACAATCAGACAGAAAAGGGATCAAACTCCAAAACAACATAGCAAGAAACAAATACAAAAATCTATGCAGAAACAATCAAAGGGGATAGGAAGATATACAAGGAATATTGCAAGAACACTCCTCCACCGAGAAGATTCATATTTCAGAATCAACAACAGACAAATAGGCCTCAATAAGAAGAAGGATTCATAAGAGCACCTCTTTTCAGAATATCTTCAACTCCCAGGTATCAAACTATATTTTTTGGTTTATGTTATGCATGTAATAATTTTGGACATAAAGCTATGAATTGCAGAGATAACAATAGGATCAATAACAACTTTGAGAGTCATACACAAAGGGGTTATTCAAGAATACCTAGTGAAACACAAAGAATAAGTTACAACAGGTTTGAATCTTTGAGCACTGAAGTGGAATGTTACAAATGTAACAATTTTTGACACTTGGCCAAAGATTGCAGAATGACAGTCCCTCCTAAAGAACCTCAACAGAATAACAACAATCATAACAGGAACCTCAGAAAATGATATGGATAAGAAAGCAAGATCAATATAGAAATGAAGAATGCACAGTCTCTCTACAAGCCAAGTAGAAGAAACATGGTTAGTATGTTGACAATGGGTGTTCAAAACACATGACATGTGATAGAGACAAATTTATTACATTACAAAAGGAAAGAAATGGATCAGTCTCCTTTAGAAATGAGAATTCAACGAAAATCATTGGAGAAGGAACAGTCTGAATTGGGAACAAGAAGGAAAAGGCACAAAATGTTCTACTGGTAGAAGATATGAAACATAATATTCTAAGTGTGAGTCAAATGTGTGACCAAGGTCATAAAGTTACTTTCGATTCACAGAAGTGTGATATAATAAGAGAAGGTTCAGGGAAATTGGTCGGTACAGCTGCAAGAACTTCAAACAACATATATGTGTTAAGTGAAATTGGAAATGAAAAGTGTTTTCTAGGAAAGGAAGATGAAAGTTGGATATGGCACAAAAGAATGGGTCACATGCATTTTGATAACCTTGTCAAAGTCAACAAAAGAGAAGTAGTTAGAGAAATGCCCCATATCATGAAACCAACCAACACTTTATGCAAGCATTGTCAACAAAGAAAGCAAACAAAGACCAAGTTCAAATCAAAGGAATATTCAACAACAATGCCACTGGAAATTGTGCATACTGATCTAGTTGGACCAAATACAAAAAAGGGCTTAAAAGGTGAGACATACTTTATGTTATTAGTTGATGATTATACAAGAATGACTGCAATTTGTTTTCTCAAGAACAAGTCAGAAGCTTTTTAAAACTTCAATATCTACAAGGAAATGGTTGAAAATGAGATGGATTCGAGAATCAAATGCTTGATATCTGATAATGGAGGAGAGTTCACTTCAAAGGAATTTATGGATTACTACAACAGTCATGGAATAAAAAGGCAATTCTTCATTGCTAGGACACCTCAATGGAATGGAGTTGTTGAAAGAAAGAACAATACAGTACAAGAAATGGCTTGAACAATGTTAATGGATTCCAAATTGACAGACATATTTTGGACACAGGTAGTGCATACAACAGTTCACATTCAAAATAGAGTAATTCTCAGAAACAACACCGATAAAACTTCCTACGAGCTATGGAAAGGAAGACCGACAAATGTGAAGTACTTCATATTTTTTGGAAGAAAATGCTACATCAAAAGAGAAGATGGAAGAATGAGAAAGTTTGACTCTCGTGTGGACAAAGGAGTACTTGTTGTTTACTCAAGTACAAGGAAAGCATACAATTGTTACAATCTAATATTGAAAAAAGTTGTGGAAAACATCAACGTAATAATTGATGAAACAGGAAGACCAAAATCAAAGGAAGAAGAAAATAAATCAATGGAACAACTTTTCAAAGAAGAAGTAGAAGATGAAGTAGTAGAGGAAGATGAAGAGAATCCAACATAAACAAAAGAGAAAGTTCAACAAGTATCTCCAAAGAAACCTAGCAGATGAGTACAAAAGAATCATCCTTCCGATCAAATTATTGGAAACAAAGATGTAGGAGTTGATACTTAAAGAAAAATCTGTTCACCAGAACAAACACAACTAGCACTCTTATCTACAATTGACCCAAACTGTTTTGAAGAAGACAACAAAGATAAATTTTGGAATAAGGCCATAAATGAAGAATTGGATCAAATAGAGAAAAATGACACTTGGGAATTGGTTCCAAGACCAAAGAATAAGAATGTGATCGAAACAAAGTGGGTCTTCAGGAATAAATTGAATGAAGATGGACCGGTTGCAAGGAACAAAGCTAGATTGGTATGCAAAGGATATGCATAGATTGAAGGAATTGACTTTGAAGAGACATTTTCCCCAATTCTCAGAATGGAAGCAATCCATTTGATTTTAGCTTATGCATGCTCCAAAAATATTAAAGTGTATCTAATGGACATAAAATCAACTTTTCTAAATGGGGAACTTGAAGAAGAAGTCTACATTGAACAACCAGAAGGATTTTAGCTGTCAGAGAAAGTAGATTATGTGTGTAAATTAAAGAAGTCCTTGTATGGTCTAAAACATGCTCCTAGAAAATGGTACTCTAGACTGGATAAGTAACTACAACAGGCAGGGTTCAGAAAAGGAAATGTAGACAACAACCTCTACATGAAGGTAAGTCAAGGTAATATTTTATTAGTTGAAGTTTATGTTGATGATATTATTTTTGGTAGTGATGATGATAGGTTAAGCCAGAAATTTGCAAAAGATATGTAGAATGAATTTGAAATGTCGTTACTTGGAGAACTATCTTTCTTTCTGGGACTTCAGATATGTCAAAGAAACCAAGGAATTTTTATTTCTCAAACCAAGTATATCATAGAAATACTAAAGAGGTTCAGAATGGAAGATTGCAAACCAGTTATCACTCCCATGCAAACCAGTTGCAAGTTGAGAAAAGATGATGATTCGAAGTATACATATCAGAGGTAATACATGTCAATGATTGGAAGCCTACTATATGTGATAACATCTAGACCAGATGTAATGCATGCAGTTGGACAGGTGGCATGATTTCAAGTAGCACCAAAGGAATCACATGTATTAGCAGTGAAGAGGATTTTCAGATATCTCAAAGGAACATAAGAGTTTGGATTATGGTATCCAAAAGGAAAGGATCTATCACTTATTACCTACACAGATGCAGATTGGACAGGTTGTATTGATGATCGACGAAGCACTAGTGGAGCAACTTTCTACTTGGGTGAGTGCTTAGTATCATGGATAAGAAAGAAACAATCATCAATATCTTTATCTACAGCCGGGGCAGAGTATATTCTAGCAACATCATGTTGTACACAGGTTCTTTGGATGAAACAAACTCTGATAGATATACATGTTGAGTATGATGAGCCCATTCCAATCTATTGTGATAATACAAGCACCATCAATATCTCAAAGAACCCCGTAATGCACTCCAAGACGAAGCACATTCCAATCAAGTATCACTTTCTATGGGAGCAGGTTGCAGAAAATAACATCAGAGTTGAGTATGTGTGCACAAAAGAACAAGTGGCAGACATCTTTACAAACAAAATTCCATGGGAAGCCTTTGAGTATCTTCGCCAGGGACTCAGAGTTATTTCTACTCCAAAATTAATGATTTTGAATGCTTATCTTATATGTATTATATGTACACGAGGAAGCACCATAAGAGGAAATTTCAGTCAAGGGGATCAACCCCGGATGGAAAGATACCTTTTCCATTGATGAAAAAGGGGGAGAGATTTATCAGATGCAAAGGACAGAAGAATGATTCCAAGGGGAGCAATGGTCACAGAGATGCAGAGGACATAAGCATGGTTCCAAGGGGAGCATGAGTGATATGAATTCATTATTGCATCATAGTGTTCCCATCAATTCCAAAGGGGCATATTGTTGATCAAGGTTGGTTGTCATTGATGTAAACCCTTGAAGAAAGCCCGATAGCACAAAGGTTTGGGTAATGGACCCAAGTTTGTTTGATGTAAAGATGACTCATTATTGTCTTGTCATGGTTGATAAGAAGTACATATGGATGAACTCCAAAGTGGTCCCCTTATGGTGAAATCCCTCACGGGAAGACACTTTGCGGATTGAATTATCCTAGAAGTATGGTTAGAGAACCCATGATTATTTGTGGAATAATGAGATTAAGGTCAATGAATTTTTCCGTGAAACTATCCTAGATGGATAGTTCTTGCCATTCCATTTCCGGTGGTATGTTGAACGTCACATAACTCCTCACGGTTTGAGAGTTATGGCCTTACGAAGTTGGAGGACCCTCTTATGTCATCTAGAACCCCCAAAAGGTCAAAGTAGTCCAAGTGGTTTAAGAAATTTTAGAAGTTAAATAATAAAGTGAAGTGATGAGTGTACTATAATTCAAAGTGAATACAAAATAAATTATTTAAATAATAAATTTAATGGAAGCTACTTGGAGAGTATAAATAAGAGGCAAGAGTCTCTCATTTTAATTACACTTGAGCATATTTAATACCTATAGGTTTCCGAGGTAACCAAAGGATATCTAAGCCGAATTTCTGAGGGAAGGTGAAGAAAAGAAGGATGAAATTCAAGGAAGGATAAATTCTTTTGATGATGCTTTCTAAGGTATGTTATTTATAGGTCATCTCACCATTTTCGCAATAATTTTTTTCTGTAATGATTCATACCGTGAAATTGATATGCCATTGAGAAAACATATCCAATTATCTATGAGAAAACATTCATCTTGTGGGTCATTGTATTTTTGGAGTTACACTCCATGGAAAATAGGGTTTGTGGCTACTCTTGAAACTAGTCAAAAACATGTGTTTCGGGAGAAAACATCATAAATTATTCATAACAGGTCCAAATTCAGTAAGAAAAAAATTGATGGTTAGAGTATAGTATTTAGTATGCTATGTAATAGTTTCAGATCGATTCAAAAAATATTCCATGTAGGGCACGCTCTATAAGTTCGCTCTCTAGAATAAGCCATAATTCAACAAGGTATGCCATTTTTGCTATAACTCATTTTTGGGTTGAAGTGCTCAATGGTGGAACACCATCAAACGTTGGATCGAGGTAGGACTCTTTCATATCTTGAACATTAGTTTATATAACATATGTTGGAATTGAGTCGATTTTTGCAGTCATACCCGTCTGCTGTGGTTTACCCTTGGCCATAAAGAGTTTTTCCCTCGTAACAGAAATGGCGACTCCACTGGGGAATAGATCTTCCTTCTAAGGGTTGAGGTACTTTTTCTTCCTGCATTGCTCTTTTTTCCTTTGTGTTTCTTGTCGTATCACTACTTGACAGATTATGTTCACTCTGGGTCTGAGTTTTCAGCCTTCTTGCATTTTCCTGGCCTTGTTTTAAAGCATATATTCTCCTTTTTCCTAGACAATCACGTATACATGCTTGTTGTCTTATTGTAGGATGCGTCTATACACTATGTTCTCATGAACAGTTGTATATACCACTTCCCTTTGCTTGTTTTCTTGGTTTAGTAATTGCTGGGTTAGTTTTGGGGATTGCTGAGCCTTCTTAGGCCTCTGTAGTACCTGCTGAGTTTCTCTAGGTTGACAGGATACCTGTTGGGTTTCTCTGTAGTCTTTCTCTTTGTTTTTCATCCTTGTTGTCCTTGAACCCTAGGCTGTTTACTTGGCTACTTGGTATCCTGCTTGAGTTATTTCATTTATACACAGTAGAACTTATATATCAGGTTGCTTTACAGTCCATGCATTTTCTCTTTAATATATTGAAAATACAAAAAAAAATATGGCATTTTGCATTTTTTAACATTTTTGTCTTTGAGCCTTTATCATTAGCTTAGTTCATTTAGCGAAAGATTGCATTTTACTTCTGAATTACAGAGTTGAAATTGAAAATTGCACTGCTTTTATTAGCATATCGTTCATTGAAAAGTTAAAGATAGTCTTTGCATTATATTCATATTCATTTTCTTGCAGAGTCATAACATCATGAGTTTCGCTTCCATACCCTTTTTGAGTAATCACGACCAATAAAATTTACACTTTAAACTAAAATTGATTAGTCACGATTTTATTTTTTAGGGTGCACAAACTAGTCTAGGATTTAGTGCCTTGGATTAGGATTTTGTGAGTAAACTTCTCCAAGGCAATTAAATCAAGATATGTGTCTGAGACAGGGAGTCGAGAAGTCCATTGTATAATTGGTAATATTAGGAGGCTATGCTCACACTGGAGTTAGTCATAAGGTCACGCAAGGTTAGTTGAAGGGATAACCCCTGGATACTCACCTAGCGTCAGAGATATTTCTGTGGATTTATTCGTATTTGGGGATCTTGCTAGTACCCATACCTCTATGAGAGGCGTTTCTCTCAAGGTTTCAAGCTTTTCTACTCTTCCCATATGGTGATCCAGACTTACGAATGCTCGCCTATGCACCAGTTATACAGTGGTTTATTAGTTGCTTGAATTAGGTATCTCATAGGTTACTTGAAGAGGTTATTCTGCTTGTACCCTAGGTCAGATAGGGGTCGGAAAACACATAAATTTTATGGAGAATTACCTCTCTGGGGGGATCTGACCGACTAGTTCTTAAGCCCATGAGGGCCTCTATAACTGATTCCGTTACCTCCAAACTTCAACAGGGAGTATCAAGTTCCTCTTGGACGAGACATGCCTTCTTTAGAGAGGGAGGCCACTCAACCACTTTAGCCCGTTTGCTTCCATATTGGTCGTTTGACTTTTTGGTATTCTCTTTGAATACTAGTTGACCTTAGGATTCTATTTTGGGTTTCATCATTATGGATAGTGGAGTTTCTTTTTCTCCCTCATTCACTGCTACCCACCCCATGATACCTGCTAATTTCATGGGGACGGACCCTTCCTCTTTTTACAATGGTATGCAGAACTACAACGCTCAATCTGCACCTTGGGTCTCTAGCCATTTTTCTGTTGATATGCCTTCGCCTGTGTAACCCTCTCCCTGGCCCACATATTTGAATGCCAACATTGGACTCAGGGGCACCATGGCTCCAATGCCTACTTCTTTGTTTGATATGAGTCGTGTCCCCATGGGAGGTTGGAACCTTCCTCCCTATGGATCCAATAATAGCTATTCTCTAATAGGAGCCAGTACTCAGATGGGTGCTTATCCCACTTATTACACCCCACCCATGTATCTTTCGTTCACCATGTCAGTTTCTTCAAACACTTTTTCCATGATAGGTCCTCAAGTACCCCCAGGTCTTTCATATGGGGAGAATCAATTCTACAGTTCGGGATACCCTCTTTATGGGACCCCTTCACAAGGGGGCACCATATATCCTCATTCAAATAATCCTTTTCCTACCTCAGTCTCTTCACAGACCTTAGTGACAATGCCCATTCAAACCTCTTTGGACCATTTTGGCATGAACCAACACTTTTTTGGGTTGGAGTAGGGGGTACACCAAGATCCTTCCTAGCTTGCAATTTTTCAGAATCAATGTTTCCCTGAACCTTGGAATAAAATGCTACAATCTATCACTATCCCAGTCACTGTCAATCATACTGGTGCTCCATCACCACCCTCTTCCAGTCATGTCGGAGATGGGTTGACTTTTTCTACAAACTATGTCGACAACTTTCCCCCAACCTCTACCAATTATGTTGGGGAAATCATTAGTTTTACCCCAAATCATAGCCGTGTTACGTCTCCCACCTCTATTCATCATATAGGAAATGACTGTCTTTCCCCTGGCAGTTACATTGAGAAGCCTAGACGTCTCAGACGTAAATTGACATTCCTTTGCAGGACTTGTGAAGGAAGTCACCTTACTCGTTTTTTCTCAGTTACTGTGAGGATACCAAAAGAATGGGGCTCACCATAAATCCTTTCATATTTTGAGGCCTCCATGTTTTCTCCTCACACCACTTCTCCTTTGATTGTATCGACGGTTCCATTGACACAATTTTCTCCCGACCTCACCCTCTTTGTCAAGTGGGAGGAATCTCTTGCCCCCATTACTATGCATCCTCTTCAACCTATAATTGAAGAGGTGGCCACACTGGTGCAATCTTTGGTCAACCCTACTCTCCCTGAAGAGAATGATGCACCTTTCAATAATGTCATCAACATTTCAAATCCTCCCCCTTCTGAACGAGAGAGACTTATTCTTTCCCAGAATGTTCTTCCTCCAAGTCCTGACGAAGTTCCCTTTGATTAGAATGATCTAATGGGTCATCCCATTCCCCCACCTATATCGTTTCCATTAAGAGACATTATCCGAACCATCACGGAGACTATAACCTCCATTATAACTTTCTCCTCCTCGACTTGGAGAGCCTTGGTTTTTTCCAAGATTTTGTCAGTTATCCGTGAGATACTGACTTTCCACAGAAGATCGAGATGAGAGCCTTGGCCTCCCCCTTTACATGTTGATTAAGACATAAAACTGAGTCTTAATTAAGCTCTTTTTTGACTCTTCTAAAAAACTGAAAAGATTGCCAAGTGATTTGTCCCTTTCACAGTCGTTAAAATTGGATTTGAAAGGTCATGAGTCTTAGTTAAGCTCTTTTCCGACTAGCTATCAAAAATATAAAAGATTTCTGAGTGAACTTGTCTTTTTCACACTTGTAAATTGGATTTGAAAAGATGTCTATTTGGCACAAGTTTACCCCTTTTTTATACCAAGTAGACTAAAATACATAAAAAAGGACATTTTTTGCCGTTAATTTGTGATTGCATCTCATGCCCTTAATTGTAGTATTGATTCTTTAGTCGGTTCTTGCTTTGCATTATAAACCCTTGCCTAGCAATTCTTTCATCCTCAACCAAGCAGACCCTTGTTTATATCCTTCACAATTTGAGACCCTATACCTTGGAGGGAACATCACCCCGAGTGTCCATCTCCCGCATGCATTCCCTTGCATTGAGCATAGGTATGTTTCACTACTGGAACTAGTTTTTCTTACTTGCGACACTCGTTCCCTCCTTTGTATCATAGCATTCATTTTTTATGAAAAACCAAAAAAATACGGGTGAGAAGGGAGTACTATATTGTAATTGGTAGCAGTCGTGTCACCTTTGAACAGAGCACAAGGTTATTGAGTTCTTGCGTCATCATAATTTTGGGTTTAGCATGGCCTTAGGAAGCAGATCTAGTTACAGAGTTTTCTCTACTGACTGTTTACTCTTCTAGCCCCTATAGAGAACATTATTGAGGCCTCCTGCATATAATAGTCATATCATTGAGTCTATGCTGCCAGATTCCACCATGTCTCATGCTCTTGTTCAAAGGAAGTTTATCAACCTGCGTTAGCCACTCCTTAGAAATATTAACTTTGCATGTCGGCCATACCCTCAGTTTGTCACATAATCACATGATATTATGGTCTTATTATGCACCCTGGCCCTAATTTCATCATTTTTAGTTTAACTTGAACCCAACAATCGACACTTCATCATTGGTCGTCAACTAGGTGGTTTCCCTTATGTTCGACGGTAAGACATCTACTCACACTTTGGGATTCATGTAGTGTCTTGGTTTCCATTGGCCTTATTGGTGGTTTCCTCACCTTTGTCAGTAGTTTTCATCATTGGCTGCTATTCATAGGGTGTTTTTCGTATACCGCTTACACTTGGTATAGGAAAAATACAGACAGGGTCATTGGTTCATGAACATGTTCTTCGTCTGATCTCCACCAAATCATGAAGCTCCTGCTTTTTTCCTCATGCTAAACGATGAGAGATGCCTTAATGCTCTCCTTTCAATAGGTCTCTTTCCATCGACTTCAACTCATTTATTCTGGATATGGGACCTAAAGTTTTGTGAGTGCCTTGAGGCTTGCATTCATTAGTGGCAGGTTCTCTCACCATTGACAGATGGGAATACATCAATGTCTCCTGATCAATGGGTTTCTCAAGTGTTCGACACCAACTCATTTATTCTCACTTGTAGAAAAGAACTCGGTGCCTTGATACCTACTTTCATTATTGGTAGGCTATCTTGCGTTTGTTAATGGTATACCTCAATGACTGGTAATCAAATGATGTCTCATCATGTTCGACCTCAACTACCTTTTTTCACATGATGTAGACTTGCACCTTGGTGGATTGTGCATAAGACTTGAAGACATCACTATGTTTTTGCAGCTTTACTGAGTTTTTGCTTCTCTTTCATTGGAATAGCACCTGTTCAACTTTAGTGATCATGGGAGATCAGATTGTACTTCATGATATACATATATCTTCAGCTTGATTTTGAGACTGGTTTCACTGGGCCCTTTTCATGACTATGAAAACTTTTGGCATGAAACTGCATTTGTATTTTCCTATTCATGGCCATGAACACTTGTTTGGTATATTTTCCACATGGATGTGCATTGTATTCTTGGCAGCCATGTATGCAAAGTTAGTACATAATGTAATAAGAAATTGAGTTCGTCAAACTGGTTCTCTATCACTCCACTTATGGGTTATTTATAATGTATTTCGGCCATCACAGATACTCCTATGATATTACACATTAAGGGGCATTTGTTATAGTGAGATTTTCCTCACCATTGCTATCTTGCACAGAGAGCCTTTTTCTATTTCCCTATGTATACTTGTCACCGCTTTTTGATGAATCCAGAGCCAAAAAAATACATTTTTCCACATATATTCTCCCTATCATTTATTCAAGATGTGTATACGCTTGCTTCTCCACTACAAACTGTGTACATCGGGATTTGTGCCAGAAAATACAAAAATGAGGTCGGGTTTCCATGTCATGATAGAAGATTGGCCTTGCACATACTGGAAACATTCTGAATCGGCCCTTCAGTTGCATTTTGAAGGCTATAAAAGCACAATTTCAAGATATGGAAAAGAGGAGAAAGCATTCAACTTTGAGAGAAAAGTTACTCTGGAGAAATTACTTCATATTGGGTCTGCATCCCTTTGTCCCTCAAGTCTGAACATAGTGTTCAACCCCCAAGCTCTTTCCCTATTGTTGAGTGAACCTCATTGAATCTCTCTTGTGAGCTTGCCTTTGCTGGAGGATTGAAGTGGTGGAGGCCCAATTGGAAGGAACTTGGTTTCTTGGTTTCGAACTGTGTCGACACAAAATTCTATAATGTTGTCACTTCTACTGATCAATTATTAATAGAAATACTCCTTTCCCATCCTATTGGTATATTGCAAATATATGATTATTATACATGGGCATGTTTGTAATGTTTATTAATGTATTATGCTATCTAATGTGCTAACCCCTTTATATCATCAATATATACTTTCTATACTCATTTGTTAAGAACTTATTGCAGGTACAAAGCTTTGGGTCGAAGTGCTCAATGGTGGAACACCATCAAACGTTGGATCGAGGTAGGCTTCTTTCTTATCTTGCACATTAGTTTATATAGAACATGTTGGAATTGAGTTTATTTATGCAGTCATACCTGTCTATTTTGGTTTACCCTTGGCCATAGAAAGTTTTTCCCTCATAACACTGGAAAACAAAGAAAATTGGTGCTTCCAATGAATGTAATTCTTCAAGACATATAAGAAAAATCATTCTGTGGTTTTCTCCCGCTTTGGGTTTCCACGTAAAACACTGGTTTACTATGTATGCGTATGATTATTCATTTGTTCATTGCTCATTATTGGATGATAATTCTACATTGATATAACACTTGGATTATTTGGTTTAAAAAGGATTATAATTGCTCTGTTACTAATTCACCCCCCATCTTAGTAATCCAATAGAAGGCATATTTCAAAGAGCATTTGATTATATGTAATATGAATACATCCCAAAGATGAAAGATTTCAATGGTTTTTGAAGAATGACTTAATATATGTGCAGATTTGGGTTTGCTTCGTGTACATGAAAGATTATATGAGAACATCTATTCCACTGCAGAAAGCGGAGATAAGTATTTTATGGAAGAATGGTTTTTAAAATGGAGATTTGTGAAGTTTCATAGATATAAGTAATACCTTGGAAGAATGGATTAATATGGAGATTTACGAGTCCTTTAATTTGAAAGGGCATTTGAGTGCATTTGATAATATGAGAATGTCTATTCCACTGTAGAAGAGGAGAGAATTAGTTTACTTCTGAGGAGATAAGTATTTTACTGCTGAGTAAATAAGATCACCTGGCATGAGAATTTCACATGAAGGATTTGAGACTTTATCCACAAGGAGATAAGTATTTTGTTGGAAGAATGACTTAATATGAATATTTTTGAACTTTCTGCACAAACAACTATATTTATTTTCAGAGTATTATCTCACTCTAAACACAAAAATTGATTACCAAGAACACAAATTTTCTCTTTAAAATATTTTAAGATTTTAGATACGATTTTACAAATTGTTTAAATCATCTATGCTTAATGTGGAGAGTAACTATTTTGGAAGTTTTGGAACTTTGTGATGGAAGTTTGGTTTAAAAAAAGTGCCAAAAAAGTGTAATAAAAAAAGAGGGATAATATTAAATCTGTGGAAATCTGGTTGGGTATGTTATTATTTCTTATTGTTTATTTAATATTTAGTTAAAGTATATATGATAATATGTGTTATTTGTTTTTTTTATTATTGTTTTTTATTGTTACTGATGTTTACATTATATTTGGTGGAAATGAGTATGTTGGAGGATGAGACTTAACTCTTTTGGTATGTATGTCAATTTTTCTTTAATCACAACTTGTTTTATTTATTTAAAAGGTACATGTGTACATTTTTTTTAAAATTTGTACATATATTTTATTTAAAATTTTTAAATTT
>ML786919.1:1321672-1332016 GCA_009831015.1 Picea engelmannii | reverse complement strand
ATGACCTTCATGAGTTCGGAATGTTGTTTTTGGGATATCTTCTTCCTTCATTCTGATCTGATGATACCTTGAACGGAGATCCATTTTTTTGAAATAGATTGCTCCATGTAGTTCATCTAACAATTCATCAATGACGGAATGGGAAACTTATCTTTAATAGTGATCTTTTTCATCTCTCTATAATCTAGGCACATACCCCATGAGCTATCTTTCTTGAATACCATTACCAGTGGTGCAAAGTAAGAACTTTGGCTAGGCCTAATAATGCCAACCTCTAACATTTCTTCAACCATGTGCTCAATTTCACTCTTCTGGGTGTAAGAGTATCTGTATGGCCTGATGTTTGGAGGAACACTCCCAGGAATTAGGTGAATTTCATGATCATGATTTCGAGTGGGTGGAAGACCTTTGGGAACATCTTCAAATACTTTAGAATGCTTATCAATGATCCTTTGGGGATCTTGAGGAATAGATGGCTTAGATGTTTGAACATCTAGTGAGCATAGTTTTGCAATAACACCTTGATGCCCCTTTTTCAATAATTTTTTCATGCCATTAGAGCTTATCACCTTACCGGGTTTCCCTGTGACACCTCTTAACTCAATTTCTTTTCCTTCCAATGAAAATTTCATGAAAATTTCTTGAAAATTAAAAGTCGATGTTCCTAATGATTGTAACCATTGGATTCGTAGTACAAAATATGCACCACCCATGGGTATATCAATCATTGGACTTTTCATTACATATCCCCCCGTAGTAAGATTGATATTATTGCATTTTCCTGAGCAATTTATAGTTCCTCCATCTGCAATCATTACTTGAAACTCTAGCGCTGGATATACAAAGCAATTGAGAGCTTTGGCTAATTTATAGTGAATGAAATTACGAGTACTGCAAGAATCAATTAGGACTATTACATTTTTCTTTTTGATGTATCCTTTGATCTTGAGGGTTTGAGGAGTGCTAATTCAAGCCAATGCATTACACGATATCGTGGGAGTCAACTCTTTAGATGAAATTGCTTCTACATTTTGATCTTGATATGGTTCTTGTTCTTGTTCTTCTTCCTCTTCACAATCTATGTAGAATAATTTCTTCTCACCACACTTATGTCCCTTACTGTACTTTCTTTCACAATTAAAGCATAAACCTTTTTCTTTTCTTTCCTCCAATTTTTGAGGTGTCAACCTTTTAGGTTGAGGTTTTTTAGAAGAAGGAGCATTGTTCTCTCTATAGATGTTAGGATTGGTCCTTCTAGTAGCCATAGCCATATTTTTACTTTCAACATTTCTTGCCACCTTAAATGCATTCTCCAATGGTTTGGGTTCCCAAAGGAGAACCTCTTGTTGAATGTTATCCTTTAAAGTTCCTATGAAAACATCAATCAAGTGCTCATATGGAATATCGGTTACCTTTATATTCAATCTTTTGAAGTTCTCAATGTGCTCGGTAACTGAACCCTTGAGATTTATCAATTGGCTAAAGAAGGTATTATTACTTGTATCCTCATAGTGTGCTATCATTTCTTCCATGAAAATTGTCCAAGTGATGAGTGATTTGTGAGAACAAAGCCATCAATACCATACAAATTGATTAGGTTCTAAATATAAAGAAGCAATTCGTACCTTTTGTGTATGTGGCACATTATGGAGATCAAAGAATTGCTCCATCTAAAGTATCCATGTGATTAGGTCCTTGCCATCAAACTTCCTCATATCAATCTTAGGAACGTGGTTGGTCTTCAAACAAAAGTTAGAGTTTCTCCATTCTTGATTCACCTTCCTTGTGTCCTCATCATGAATTTCATGGGATGCATTTTCACTTTCAGGTGTCTTCTCTGTTACAAATTTTTTTAATACTTCCATGATCTCCCTTTTTAAACTCTCCATCATCTCTTGTAGTTCATATGTTGTTACTATCTTCTTTTGTAAATCATTTATGTCCCTACGCATTTCTTCACCTTAATCAAGAGTGTAAGTAGGATTGTTTGGAGGCTTATTTGGTGTAGAAGTTCCCTTTTTGGGTGGCATGTTGGCCAAGTATCACTTTTGAACCTTTATTTTGAGATGGTTCTGCTAGGAAATCTTTCTTCTATTGTATCTCCCAAGTTTCAGCCCTTCTGCGTATGAAACTTTATTTTATGTAGTTCTATGATATTTCTTCTCTGCAATGCCACAGGTCTGATCAAAATTGGATGTTCCAAGTGGAATTTACGGTAACTTCTCCACAACTTGCCGATTTTTGGCCTTTCCAGGAGATCTCACTTGTATAGCGTGCCCCCCAAAAAATAATTGATATAAAATTTTGAAACTCACGCCAAAAATACTAAATACTGTCCTCGATCCAATGAAACTAGTCCCACTCAATTTGGATACTCTAGGAAGACGTTATGATTATTTTACCCAGAACACCTTCTTGAGACTTGTCAGATACCCTATCTTACACAGGGTGTATATACAAATTTAAAATGACCCAGAATATGAACTTTTTACCATAGATACCTTACTAGTTTATGTGAATAGAATCCGGAGTTCAGGGTCTGAAACATTACAAAAAAGTTTGTTATAGAAAAAATTTCGTAATGACTCAGTTCAAGATGATTCCAGAACCCTATCTTGTATAGGCTGTATCTCCGAAATTGTAAGGCCTCAGGAAATGAATTTTGAACCCAACATACCTTGATCCGTCTAACAAAAATCCTCCAAGCCGTTCATTCTAAAACATTGTAGAAACAAATTTATAGCGAAAATTCCAAGGTGTCTCAGATGTAGCAGTGAAACCCCAAGACCTTGAGCTCTGATACCATATGTTAAGAACCAAATATCAATATAGCATAGAAAAAGCTCAGAAAAATTACTCAACGCTTTGAAAAAGAGATAATTTCAAATAATAAGCCTCTTCGAGGGGGCGACTTCCTTTTACCCCACTTAAATGTTCAAGTACAAGATGATTCAAAATGAAAATGTCTCCTTGGTATATATAGGAGACTAAGAATTATAATTACAACTAATGGCCTAAAGCCAACATAAATAAAATACCATTACTAATATAATATTCCCTAATTAAGGGGTAATGAGCCAATATTAGGGCTTAACATACATTCTCCGTCTGCTCTCCCTAGCCCGACTACCCCCCTCACTTATTTTTCCTCCCCCCACACTTCTTCCTCCTCCCCCCACACTTCTTATGCAGTTCCACCACCACCTTCACCTCCTCTTCCGCCCCTGCTTTCTCCTCGGCCACAAACTTCATGTGCTCAGTGCAATGGGTTTACAGAGCTACTGAATTCTTTGGACAACATATAGAACACAGTCTTCGAAGTCAGGCATGACACGAAGGAGCTGTTGATAAGAGATGAACTTCGTGAGCATTGCGAGGAGTGCTTGGAGACTCTCATATGCACTCTCCTTCACACCACTCCGGACACAAGGAATTCATCCACATACATTGTGCATGATCCTTAGAGGGAACAAAAGCCAGGCCCAATCTCCAGATGAACACAAAATTCATAGGTTTTCATGGTTTTTTGATGTATTTAGATGATTACTTCTCTTCGCTCTAGCCTTGCGAGGCACCTTAGTTTCTAGTCTTAGAACAAAAATATGTCACAGGGAATTTTTTTCTCCTTTTTCTGCAATTGTGAACTGTTTGGGCAAGTGGCAACATTGGTTTCCCATCTAGGTGATGCAACCACTGTCTAACTATTTACCCCGACATATGTAATTTTTTGATACCAGAAGGCTTTAATACATCTTTCTAACTTACAAAAGAAATAAAATCAATTTTTATGATTTTGTACTTTCAATTTTTATGATGGTGAAAAGATAAGCTTTTGCTGAAATCCACTTGTTCTGGTTTCTGTTTTGTGGAAGAACAAGTGGCTAATAGGTGGAATTGTATAGACATAAGCAATTATTAATATAAGGATCCTACTTTATTTACAAAAAAAAGAAGGTTAATTTATGTTTTGCGATACTGTGCTGAAATTAAAAATGTTTTATTTCATTTTATTTATAAACATAATTGTATAAACATCATTGTACTATGTGAAGTAGAGATGATTATGTATACAATGGAGCTGATTGTGTAGTGATGAGAGATCTGGGTAGTTATCAAATTATAGTTTCTAGCTTATATTTTAAATTTTGTTTGATTTGTACTATGTGAAGTAGAGATGATTTTGTATACAGTGGAGCTGATTCTGTAGTGATGGGAGATCTAGGTAGTTATCAAATTATAGTTTCTAACTTATAATTTAAATTTTGTTTGAATTGGAAATATGGTTGAAAATAGTTAAACAAGTCATCAACTTTTATAGTTTCTTATGAAATTCAACAATGAAATGACAATCCAACACTAAACTGGTTATGTTAGTCTTTGGTTTCTTTTCGAGCTTTCAATATATTTATTCAAGAAAATGTGAAATAAAATTGTGTACTTTGTAATAAAAATTGAAATAAAAACATGATTTAGAATGTAAAATTAAAATATACTTTAATAAAAGCAAGATATTTTCATTAAAATTTATATTGATATAAATTGTTTATGTATCGAAAAATGGTTGATCTAGAAATTATCAATCCTCTACACATTGGAAGTATTCACTAATGCCATTAATATGACACCTACCACGATCTCGATTTTATGAGTAGAATGAAATGAATACAGATTATTAACAGTTGATTAACACAAAATAACAAAGATATAGTAAAACTGGTTTTCTATTCAATAAGGAAATAAGCTGAAACTGTAAAATGTAGTGGAAACAAGCTGGCTGGAACGGTGGGGGCTTATCTCTGAGAAGAGATGTGACGGCTACGCTCATTCACAAGAAGAATATTACAATGAGGCTCTGAAGGACTTTTTACAATAAACATGAATGCCAAAAACTCTAGACATCCAAAAACCTAACCCTAGGAGATGAAGCGCCAAAAGTCATGTGGGCTCCGTTTGGGTAAGTTAGTACATCAACTTCCTGTGGTTGTAACGTTTGTATACGATATCCATTTTAGGAGTATGATAGCCTGTTGGAAAGGTGTCATCAAGGAGATTCATTTTGGGGGATCAATCCTGCCTTCAACTATTATTGATAATCCCGATCCCGGAAAACCTTCATTTGGGCCCTCAAAATGGCCTCGGAAGTTAAAACTGCTAAAAATAGTAAATTGCCAAAATTGGTAGAAAACTGTTTTGGGCCAGTTGGAAAAGGTGGGTGGCCATCGATATCCAGCTAGATCAATCCTCCCTCCTTATGAAGAAATGGTATCCATTTCGTTGAGTTACCCCATCATATGAGGAAATTTCTGCTGAATTTGGCCCCGGATGAGCCACTTGCCTTGGTGCAGGAGCTTCCCTGCTTTGACGACTCAATAAAGTTGGATCCTTTGTTGTCAAGTTCCCTTAATTTGTGTGTCCACAATATAATCATGGGATGCCTGATGCATATTCAGGGTTGAGCTCTATTGGTGTCAGCTGTTATGCTACTTCTGTGGTGTCCAATAATGATGGGAAACAAAGGCGAAGGAGATCCACGTTGAACACTGGGTACAAGCCAAGGAAAGGAGAAATGTTGAGCTCAAAAGAATTATCCCCCATAGCCTTGGTGATGGTGTACAACCCATAACATATTGGGAGAAGATTCCTATGGGGTCCTGTAAGGCGTTCTTTCTATAAGTGCAACCAAACTTTGTAGCCCACCTGAAACTTATGTGGCACTCGATGTTGATCATGGCGCTGCTTGTTCTTATCATTGGACTTTTGTAGGATATCCTAAATCTATTGGAAGATGTGTTATATCTGCTCAATGAACTAAGTGGCTTTGTCAGCTTCATTTGGAGTAGGATATGAGTTGGTTGAGGTGACCACAAGGGGAAGTGAAACATCTATGGGATCCAATGGTTAGAATCCCAACCCCACCTGAAAGGGGCTATGGCCAGTTGAGTTATGTAGGGCTCGGTTGTATCTATGTTGGACATAGGGAAGGCTATCATCCCATGTGTGAGGGTGCTTGGAATTATACATGCAAAGGATATTCACAATCATTCGATTGATGACCTCGGTTTGACCATCTGTCTGGGGGTGGAAGGCCTTGGATTTGGTGAGCTTGGTGTCCAAGAGTGACCAGAGGCTCGACCATAATGTGATGAGAAATCGACTGTCCCGATTTGAAACAATGGTTTGTGGGATACCAAAATGTACCTAGACTCGTTCAAAGAAGAGCTTGGTAGTGGCCTCTACTGTGATTCTCTTCTTGTAGGCAACCATAATCGCCATCTTAGAAAAGCGATCACACAAAAAAATAGTCATTTCCCCGCTTGGTGGATGGGAGGCCCGACATGTAGTCCATTGAGATGGATTCCCATGGCCTTTCAGAAGTAGGAAGAGGGGTGTACAGACCCTATTTCTTAGTGGTTGGTTTGGCAATAACGCAGGCAGTGCATGATCTGATATACTTGCTGACCTCCTGTCAAAGTTTCGACTAGTAGAAATGTTTCTGTAGCATCGCCACTGCCTTTTCGACGTCGAAGTGTCCTGCCACCTGACTATAGTGGGATTCCTAGATCAGCTTCGATCGCTCACTTGATGGAACATAGATATGGTCTAGATGACACAACAATCCATTTGAAATATGTAAATTATCTACAACTGCGTTTGCACCCAACATTTGGTAGGTGGTGGCGAAGTCCGGGTCTGTCTCATAGAGTTGGGGCCATCCAGAGGTCTCATGGCCACAAGAGTATAACACTGTGGTGAGTGTCGCGACTGGTGGTTTGCTGAGGAAATCATGAAGAGATTGGTTCTTCATGTTTTATAATTGATGTTGAGGTGGAATTTCTACAAGTATGTTGACCACTTTTGATGGTGGTCATTCTGCAATTTTCCTTGTGTTTGCATGAACTGCAGTGGCTTATGATTAGTGTGGATGACTGTCTCCTTCCCAAGAATGTAATGTCTCCACTGGCGGTAGGCTTGAACAATGGAGTACATTTCTTTTTCGTAAGTAGGGTACTTACGAACAACATATGATAATGTATCACTATGATAGGCCACGGGGTGTCCGTGTTGAGTGAGAACGATGCCCACAACATAGTCTGAAGAATCTGTCTGGATCTCAAAGGGTTGTTGTAGGTCTGGTAGTGAAATTACTGGGGCTGAGCACAAGCACTGCTTCAGATCATCAAACGCTTGTTTTTGGGATGAGCCCCATGCAAATTTCACCTTACCACCACCCCTAGTTATTTGGCTGAGGGCCCATGCAATATGGGAGAATCCCAACACAAACCTACGGTAGAAATTGAAAAGGCTGAAGAAGCTCCGAAGCTCAGTGAGTGTGGTTGGGGTTGGCCAGTCATGGATGACTTGGATCTTGGCTAGGTCCACATGTACACCATGTTGATCAATGATGTATCCCAGGAAATGGACCTTGTCCATGAAAAAGGAGAATTTTTCCAAGTTGGCGTATAGCTTGTGCTGCCGGAGGGTGTGGAGATCCTGCTGAATATGCTGCAAAGTGTTCGTCCCAAGTATTTCTATAAATGAGAATGTCATCCAGATACACCACTAAAAATGTATTGGTGAATGGTTGTAGGATATTGTTCATCATCATCATGAAAGTGGCAGGAGAATTTTTCAAACCAAATGGCATGACCAACCATTCAAAAATGCCTTCCTTTGACTTGAAGGTGGTCTTTCATATATCTGTTTGTTCTATCAGGACCTGGTGGTAGCCAGACTTTAGATCAATCTTACTAAAGTATTTTTCCCCCTTGATTTGATCAAGGAGGTCGTACATTTGGGGAATCGGGTACCCGTTTCTCACCATGATTTTATTTAGAGCCTGGTAATCAATGCAGAGTCGCCAGGTTCCATCTTTCTTTTGTACCGGCATGATTGGTCTCCCACATGGTGATGATATGGGATAGATGTTCCCCTTGTGCAGAAGTTCTTGGATCTGTTTCTTGATCTCCTTATTCTCTAACAAAGAGCGATGATAGACTGGCCCATTGGGAAATGGTGCGTTGGGGGTCAAATTGATGGGGTTCTTGACCTGGCAGTGCAGAGGTACCCCGGTAGGTGAGGAGAAGATATCCGAGTATTCTTCCATGACCTTATCTACTTGCTTATTCTATGTGGAGAGCTAGGCTGCAGAGACCTTGGATGTGGCTGTGATCTTTTGCTTATCTTGAGAGCGAATAACGAAGAAGACAAACTTGCCCTTCAGAAAGATGACCTTCCTACATTTCTTAGCAAAGATCAAGGAAATAACACTAGGTGGGACTGCCTCGATTATCCTGTATAACTTCTTATTCAAACTAATAATAACACTGTGAGGCCTAGACTCATATACAACATGACGTTTCCATAAAAAAGGTTGGCCCAAAAGAACATCACAAACTTTGAGAGGATAAACATCACACAATACCTCTTCTTTGAAGGGATTGATGCTGTACAACAGTCGACACTGTTGGCTGATGCAGATATCACTTCCTTGTTGAAGCCATCCAATGGTGTAGGTTTGTGGGTGCAGCATTGTCGGCAGGGCCAACCGCTTGATGACCTCTGCTGAGATGAGGTTCTTTTGGCTACCGCTATCAATGATGAAGTGCAACGGGGTGCCTTTTACCCACAACTGTGAATGGAAGAGTTTCTCTCCATATTCTTGCTCGTCTGGTTCCCTAGGCTGGAGCTTGGTGGTAGAAACAGTGGCATGGGGTTCCACATCAATGATCTGTATTCCCCTTTCTGGTTTTGGATCGGAGTCAGAACCTGAATCTAATTGAAAGGCTTTCACTTTGGCCACCAATGACTTCTTTGAGTGGCAGTCAACATTGTTATGCCAAGGGATCTTATGGAAGTCACACCACTTCCCAGTATCTTTCTTTGTCTTTCCGATGTCCTTGTTTGCTTGTGGCTTGGATTGGTTGTATTGATACTATCCATCTTTTCTTTGTCCTTTGTTCTATGGGTTGGGGCCACCCTTTCCTGGCTTTTGTTGTGAGAGGTTCCCAGGCCCAAATTTCCGCGTCTTTTGTTTGATCTTGTAATGTCCCCACTTTGGGACATTATCCCAGTGTAGAGATTTATGATGACTAGAGTGGCTAGATGGATGTTATAGCGAGTACAGGGGTATTTGAGAGGCATTTTGGGGTCCATCTTGTATCGATGATCATATTCCATCATTATGAGCCATTCCGCACAGGTTGGCTTTGGTTTCGTTGCATTTCGACGATTTCCATGATTTTGACTATTTTGAGCTATAAGTCAATGGAATTCACTGAAGAGGTCATTTTGGGCACATTACTTGGAGGAACCTCTTAGTGTAATAGCTCATTGGAATTGAGAGGATCAACACTACAGGATGGGATGGCTAGAAGTGACTTTCAGTGGCTAGGGAAGCCACACTGAGAGATAAGGAGCTTTTTAGAGGTAAAAAGGTTAATTAATTAATTAAAGTGATTTAATTAATTAATTAAATATTAATAAAATGAGAGTCACTTTGGAGGGACAGGGTGAGCCAAAAGTATAAAGGAAAGGCAAGGGCCTCTTCTCATCATTCATGTATGATCTTATTTTGATATCTGGCTTTAGCTAGTGAGCCCATCTCTTGGGGGTTTTGAGGGTTTTGACATAACAAACCCTAGAGGACGATTCAGTGGTGAAAGATTCCACCTATCTTGTCCCAAGCTTGGTCTCGGAGATGCGATACTCTCCCACACCATTATAGTTCCATATCTACTCAGTTGCAGGAGGATTCTACATCAGTTTCATGTGCAGATAGAGAGAGGGCGCACCAGTTGAGGGATTCCAGCAAGAGGGGTGCACCATCTTTGGAGAGAGATTCGTTGTAGGAGATTGGTAGGGCCATTGAGGATTCTGTCACTTGGGTTTTCATTGCAGGGCCTTGGACATCATATCTCGTGCTTTCTAAGATAGTTTTATGGCTCAGATTATTTATTGAGCAGTGGGGCGAATTGAAGAGAAGGAGGGCATTTTTGAGATCCAGATCTAATCCGTTTGGAGGGGTTACACTTCAGATCTGACCCTGAGACTTTACCTAGTGACTTGTAGTGTCCCGATCTATATTTCTGGATATTTTCAGAGCATTTGGAGGCCTCCTTCAGTAGGGCCGAATTATCTAGGGTTTCAGTCATCTAGTGGGGCACACCATTCAGTGGGGGATTTCAGATCTATAGAGATTGAGAGGGATCTTGGAGATTCGGTCAACTGGGTTGTTCTTACCATCACCCGATCTATCAGTTGGCATATTTATTAGGGTGATTGGACACTTTTGGCAGCAGGGCCGAATTATCTGGGGTTTCAGTCATCTAGTGGGGTGCACCATTC
>ML786919.1:1271783-1283598 GCA_009831015.1 Picea engelmannii | reverse complement strand
TTCAAAATCACATTTAGAAATAATGCATTCAAGAGTTTTTTATGATTCTTTACCTTTGATGATCTTGATGGAGTGGTCTTCAATTTCTTCTTTCTCTTCTTTTCTTTGATATGTCTCCTCTAGCTTTAGCCATATATCCTTGGTATAAGTGCATTGTCCAATGCTCTCTTTGATAGGGATTGCGAGTCCACTAAGAATTGTCTTGAGAGCCAATGCATCATTCTTCTTTCCTTCCCTTTGAGCTGCAAACTTTGACTTGTTCTTCAATGAAACATATCCACCGATGGTTGACTTCCAAATAGTTGCTCCCATTGTCTTCAAATACACTCTCATATCTATTCTCCAAATAGAATAGTTTTCCTCATCAAGGATTGGAACTTCATCATCCATTTGTGTGTCTATGGATCTCCTTAAAGCTTATTAAGGCTTGTAGTGAAGGCCCTCTTTGGAGTTCATCCATTTGTACACCTTATCAATCATGATAAGACAATAATGAGTCATCTATACATTTTTCCAACAATGAATCATATACCAATGGAACCACATCGATCCATCTTCATCATGTATTAATGACAACTCATTGATCCATCTTCATCTATGCATTCTCATCAAGGACAATACATATTATATTACATCAATCATCAATCAATCAATCCTTTGACATCAAAAAATTACTTGACATCAATAAATGACATCAAACAATCAAACCATTGGCATCAATGACAACATGATCCAACATTTAGAACCTAATCAATTTGTATGGTATCGATGGCTATGTTCTCGCAAATCACTTGTGACTTGGACAATTTTCATGGAAGAAATGATAGCAGACTATGAGGATACAAGGAGCAATACCTTCTTTAGCCAATTGATAAATATCAAGCAAAAGGGTTCAGTTACCGAGCACATTGAGAACTTCCAAAGATCGAATATAAAGGTAACCGATATTCTAGATGAACACTTGATTGATGTATTCATAGGATCTTTAAAGGATAACATTCAACATGAGGTTTGCCTTTGAGAACCAAAATCATTGGAGAATTCATTTAAGGTGGCAATAAATGTTGAAAGTAAAAATATGGCTATGGCTACTAGAAGGACCAATCCTAACATCTATAGAGAGACAAATGCTCCTTCTTCTAAAACACCTCAACCTACAAGGTTGACACCTCAACAATTGGAGGAAAGAAAATAAAAAGATTTATGCTTTAATTGTGATAGCAAGTATAGTATGGGACATAAGTGTGGTGAGAAGAAATTATTCTACATAGATTGTGAAGAGGAAGAAGAACAAGAACAAGAATCATATCAAGATGAAAACGTAGAAGCAATTTCATCTGAAGAGATGACTTCCACGATATCATGTAATGCATTGGTTGGAATTAGCACTCCTCAAACCCTCAAGATCAAAGGGTACATCAAAAAGAAAAAGGTAATAGTCCTAATTGATTCTGGCAGTACTCATAATTTCATTCACTATAAATTAGCCAAAGCTCTCAATTGCTTTGTATATCCAGTGCCAAAGTTTCAAGTAATGATTGCAGATGGAGGAACTATCAATTGCTCAAGAAAATTCAATCAGATCAATCTTACTATGGGGGAATATGTAATGAATAGTCCAATGATTTCTATACCCATGGGTGGTGTAGATGTTGTACTAGGAATCCAATGGTTACAATCATTAGGAACAATGGATTTTAATTTCCAAGAACTTTTCATGAAATCTTCATTGGAAGGAACATAAATTGTGTTAAGAGGTATCACAGGGAAACCCGGTAAGGTGATAAGCTCTAATGGCATGGAAAAATTATTGAAAAAGGGGCATCAAGGAGTTATTGCACAGCTATGCTCACTAGATGTTCAAACATCTAAGCCATCTATTCCTCAAGATATCCAAAGGATCATTGATAAGCATTCCAAAGTATTTGAAGATATTCCCAAAGGTCTTCCACCCACTTGAAATCATGATCATGAAATTCACCTAATTCCTGGGAGTGTTCCTCCTAACATCAGGCCATACAGATACCCTTACGACCAGAAGAGTGAAATTGAGCGCATGGTTGAAGAAATGTTAGAGGCTGGCATTATTAGACCTAGCCAAATTTCTTACTCTGCACGACTGGTAATGGTATTCAAGAAATATAGATCATGGCGTATGTGTCCAGATTATAGAGAGCTCAATAAGATCACTATTAAATATAAGTTTCCCATTCCCGTCATTGATGAATTGTTAGATGAACTACATGGAACAACCTATTTCACAAAATTGGATCTCCGTTCAGGGTATCATCAGATCAGAATGAAGGAAGAAGATATCCCAAAAACAACATTCCGAACTCATGAAGGCCATTATAAATTTTTTGTCATGCCTTTTGGCCTTACAAATGCACCTTCCACATTCCAAGGGTTGATGAATTCCATTTTCAAGTCCTTCCTTCGAAAATTTGTGTTAGTATGTTTTGATGATATACTAATCTATGTCAAGTCTTGGGAGGATCATGTGCGACATGTTAACAAGGTGCTAAAACTACTAAAGGGGCAACAACTATATGCCAAACCATCCAAATGTTTCTTTGGAGTGAAGGAGGTAGAGTATTTGGGTCATATTGTATCTCATGAAGGTGTCAAGGTACAGTTGCTAGTATCTCATCCCTTCAAAGCTAGTACAGTTGCCAATGTCAAGGTACAGTTTCCAGTGTCATATTGTATCTCATCCCTTCAAATCTAGTACAATTGCCACCACATTCATGGAGACAGTTCAAAAGCTACATGGCAGTCCAAAGATTATCGTAAGTGATAGAGATCCCATATTCACTAGACATTTTTGGATAGAATTATTTTCTTGTTTGGGTACTCAATTGGCTCATAGCTCATCCTATCATCCTCAATCTGATGGACAAACCGAGATAGAACAAATGTCTGGAAGGCTACCTTCGTTGCTTTGTCTCTGATAAACAAACACAATGGTTCAGATGGTTACCCTTGGCAGAATGGTGGTATGAAACTTCCTTTCATACTGCAACAAAAATGACACCATTTTTGGAACTTTATGGATACCACACTCCTTCCATCACTTCTTCTCTAAAATAAAAATATAGGGTTCAAGTAGTGGAAGATCACATCAAGAATCAACAACAAGTTCTCCAAATCTTAAAGGACAACTTGACCATGGCACATAATCACATGAAACAACAAGCAGATCAACATTGTAGTGAAAGAAGTTTTGAAGTAGGGGATTGGGTGTTTTTAAGACTACAACCATAGAAACGGATGTCCCTCAAGCAAGCCAAGAAGGATAATAAATTATCACCAAAGTACTATGGCCCTTATAAGGTGTTGCAAAAGATTGGCGCTATGGTATACAAAGTGGAGTTGCCTGCATCTTCACGAGTACACCCAGTTTTCCCTGTTTCATGCTTAAAGAAGGTTATAGGTGATAAGATCCTAGTTCAAACTATATTTCCAGAACTTGACAAGGAAGGAAAACTCACATTGGAGCCTGAATCCATCACTGACACAAGAATTCACTAGCTGAG
Organism: Picea engelmannii; assembly: GCA_009831015.1. Taxonomy (NCBI): domain Eukaryota; kingdom Viridiplantae; phylum Streptophyta; class Pinopsida; order Pinales; family Pinaceae; genus Picea; species Picea engelmannii. The sequence goes on along the minus strand of ML786919.1, from coordinate 1,280,062 downwards.
GAATAGATCCATTTCAGAGTATCTCATTAAATGGAGAAAACTACCATCTGAAGATTCCACTTGGGAAGATGATTCTTTTATATAGCAGCATCCAGAGTTACTCAAGTGTTGCAGACACCACTTTTCTCAAGGGGAGAGACATGTTAAGCCCTAATATTGGCTCATTACCCCTTAATTGGGGCATATTACATTAGTAATGTTATTTTATTTATGTCAGCTTTATTCCATTAGTTGTAATTATACCTCCTAGTCTCCTATATATACCAAGGAGACATTTTCATTTGGAATCATCTTGTACTTGAACATTTAAGTGGGGTAAAAGGAGGTTGCCCCCTTGAAGAGGCTTATTATCTAAAATTATCTCCTTTTCAAGGCGTTGAGTACGTTTTCTAAGGTTTTTCTATGCTATATTGATATTTGGTTGCTAACAATGAGCCTACCAACTTGGAAGACAACTTCCATGATGCACAGTTGTTTTTAGTACAAATAAATGATGAATATTTTGCTAATATCATTGAATATTTCAGCACAAGGATTGCGCCACAAGAATTTAGCACTGTGCAGAAGAAGAATATTGTATTCAAAGCTGCAGACTATAAACTGATTGTAGGAAACTCATATAAAATGGGCATAGACATCATTTTGAGAAGGTGTGTATTAGAGCATGAAGGGCCTAGAATTTTGGTAGAATCTCATGAGGGAATAACTGGAGGAAATTATGAAGGAAAAGCTACCATGCAGAAGGTATTTTTTGCAGGACTATGGTGGCCAAAAATTCACAGAGATGCTAAGGTATATTTCCAAAAATGTGATGTCTGTCATAGGGTTGGTAAACGTAACATAAGGGATGAGATTCCCTTGAGACCACAAGTAACCTTGAAGGTATTTAAAAAATGGGAAATATACTTTGTTGGGCCAATCCATCCACCAACAAAAAGGTCAGGAGTGAGATATATCATTACTGCGAAAAAATATTTAGCAAGATGGGCAGAAGAAGCACCAGTCGAGGACTTCAGCATAGAGACAATAACACACTTCTTGTTTGAGAAAGTGATCACTAGATTTGTATGCCCAAGAATATTGATGAGTGACCAAGGTACTCACTCCATCAACAACACTATTAGGTCTATGATGAAGGAGTTTGAAGTCTATCACCAGAAGAGTACACCTTACCATCCTCAAGAAAATGGAACAATAGAAGCCTTCAATAAGATCTCGGAGAATGCTCTGACAAATATCTGCAATGTCAACATGGATGATTGAGATTTGAAAATACCAGTAGTACTGTGGGCATACAAGACTACATGTAAAAAGTCAATAAGACAAACACCATTCAGATTGTTAGAATTTCTGGTACCTAGTCTGTGCGTAAAATCAATCACCAACATGACAAAAAGAGGCGTTGTGAAGGAGAGGTTGAACCAACTAATGGAAATGGAAGAGGAAAATATTCTGGTAGGATTTCACCAAGAAGTACATAAATCCAAAGACAAAGCCTGACATGATAGACATATCAAGAGGAAGAGTTTCAAGGAAGGATACCTAGTCTTGGTCTATGGCAGTAATTGTTTTTCAACATCGTGGAAAGTTTAGAATGCATTGGCTAGGGCCCTACGAAGTAAATACTGTCACATATGGGGGATATATACAACTAAAGGACCTGGAAGGAACAAAACTCAAGGGAATGATCAATGGTAGTCGAATGAAACTGTACAGAAACAATTGACCTCCTGAAGCTTGAAAGTTCCGGCGTAGTGGGACATACATGTACATAATGTAATATAGTAGAAGATAGGATAGAAAAATGAAAAAAAGAAATAAAAAGGAGAAAAAGAAACACAAAAACATAAAAGAAGGAAAATACAAAAATTACTAAGAAACATTGTGCGAAGAAAAAGTGGACACAACGCAACAAACGAAAAAAATGTATAAGTGCAACAGATGGGTAACATAAATACAAATATTGCGCACTAACGAAAAATCACAGCAGAAATGCATGATGCACTTAAAAAGTTCAGCACACCAGAAAATGGACCAATGGTCAGAAAAATGAAAAATGACGATTACGAAAAAAAGGTGCCAACTGGAGGCATTTATTAAATTAAATGGAATGCACTCATAAAGATTTATTGCATTGATTGCAGCTAGGGAAGATGCTTCGAGAAGCTTCAAGACATTTGTGGCACCTTCTATATAAAGGGGAAATGTGGGCATACTACAAATTATTTTGAAATTGCAAAATTGCAGCGATAGAGAGCACACATAGCAGAAGTGAATAGATGAGTGCACAGTGAAAATCAGTCGAAGCCCATTCAGAAAAAACCAATCAATACCCACAATGACACCACCAAATATGGGCACACCGAGCCAAACAATGAGGAAAACCCGTAGCAGTGTTACAGTGCCTCATGAAACCGCAGAGGCCGAACATGAAACCACATAGAGAGAGCTATTCATTGATGTTGACATGATTCCCTTGCCATGAGTCGAACCAACAATCCCCAGACCAGTGGAGGAAGAAGAAAAATCCCCAACAATGACTTCCATGGAAATCGATCTGCACGATAGTGCACAGGGCCATCAAAAAAATGATGCAGACAACCTACAACAACTTGTGGGGGTCGAAAAAGCCCAAAGAACAAATGGCGAAGCCAATGCTCACATAGAGGCTGTGACACCAAGACCACCACCTGAAGTAGGTTCCATGCAACAACAGGAAGGGCTGGTTGAAGACATAACTAAGCATTTATACCTAGGCACAGAGCATAGGAAAGCAGAGGCTAGTACCTCTAGCACGCTGGTCAGAAGAAAGGGAAAACATCTCGTGGCACGGTCCTTGTGCAAGTAACTCAACATGACACTCATACTACCATGCATCCCAGAGGGAGTACAGGCCCCACCAACACTGTTGGGTTGTGTGGAGAAGATAAAGTATTCAGACCATGATGTGGCCGATGCTAGAAAATTTCCTGAATTTACGCAACAGGTATACATGGACAACATAGGCACAAGACTCTTTGGCAACCCTTTACTGCAAGAAAAACCATGGGAAGTCGGCTTGGCCAACACATGTATCCTAAAATTGGTGGAAAATACCCATTTTGGCAGGGGGAAGGAGGTAAAAGACTATGTGAAGAAGTTAATAGAAGTCCTCCATGGAGGCTTCTTATGGATGGAGGAACCCATCTCAGTCGACGTTGAGTTGATTTCCTTCATCACAGGTCTGTCGTCCATAGGAGAGAGTCTCGTGCAGTACCTGTATGAAAAAACAAAGGAGAAAGTGCTTGGTGAGGAGATGAAGAAAACCTACGACACAGAAAGGGGCTCATGTGGCATAATCATAAAAAGAATCAGTTACACAACCATGAGAATGGCCACAAAGATTATGTCCTACAAGATGCTAAGAAAGTGCTGCAAGGAGGAAGTCCCTGCAGGGGTTGTTATAGGTGAATCATAGTGTGCCAACGACACCATGCTCAGCTAGGTCCCTTATCTATTGAACCTATTCCTCGATGATTGCAACGATGCATAGGACTTGGGGACATACTTTCACTACTCTTGGTTAATAATTATGATAGCATTAGTTGGGTGGAGGGAGCCACCATATTCTTATTTTTGCGACAATATATCTTGTTGCGACACAATGCGGTATACCTCAATGGGGAGAACTTCGGAACCCAAGAGAAGAAGTGGTAACACAAGTACCTTTGCATGGTACTTCAACGACATCCAAGACAACATAACAAACACATGGATGATCACCCCATAGTTTGTCACACAATACCAAGGTATTTCCAATTTCAGAGCCATGCACCACACCATGTGGATATAGGCACACAAGGATCCATACAAGGAATGGTTGCAGCTCCATTACTACATCAACAGAGAAGATGTAGAAATAACGATGAACAACTGACAATATGAATGGAATATCCTAGTCATGGCTAAGGAAGTTCCCACAGGAATGGAGGTAGAATCAGGGGGATCTAAGACACCGACTAGAGACAATGCTACACCTAAAATGCCAAATCCAATACAAAATCCAACACAGTAGAAGAAGGGGGGTGCACTAAAGAAATATGCACAGGAAGGAAAAAGGACACTTCCCCAACACAAGGAAAACACATAATGGGTGTAGTATACCTAGGGAGGTAATATTGGGTACCTCTATAGGTACCCCATATTACCTCCCTAGGTATACTACATATACTTAGGGAGGTAAATGGGGTACCTAGAGAGGTACCCAATGGGAATGTGGTTATGTATTATAAGTGGAAGTCATTTAATATATGAGAATGTGGTCATTCAATGTAAGGTGGACTAGGTCCACTATATTAATAAAGGTCCACTATGGTAGTTGGATGTAATAAATGAGAGAAGGATCCCTAGAAGGTTCCTAGGATATAGAGAGAGATATATAAAGAAGTGTAAGCAATGTAATGAAGCATAGTGAAGAATATTGTGAAGGTATCAAACATTGCTTGAGTGTTATCCTTCCTTCCTTAAGGATTAATATATGTTGTTACCCTACCTCAAGGTTTTTCTCTATATTCTTGTGTTCATGTTATGGTGAATGGTTTATTCTTGATATTATTGAAGTATATTTGAAGATATGGTATAGGTACTTAACAATTGGTATCAGAGCACTTTCCTCGGAATGCATTGTGGACAAATATTTTTTATTTTTGCAGATATTTTTTTCGGAGAAGAAAAAAAAGAGGGCTGCGACATTCCAAAAAATTTTGGTATATTTATGTGCAAAATTTGCAGAAAAATGTTGTATATCTAATTTCCTCTAAAAAAAACCACAAGTTTAAAAAAAAAATCGTTCGAAGCAGAGTCCGAGAAGTCAAGATATTGAAGTTTTAAAATCTGCAAATTTTCAGGGTTTTTTCTGCGGACGATGACAAAATTTGTTTTTTTATTTATGTAGCAGCTGGAGGCCGAATTTTCCCCAAAAAATTACATATCTAAGTTCCTCTCACAATTTCACCTAATTTCAAAAAAAAATCAGCCGAAACTAAGTCCGGGAAGTGAAGTTATGAGCATTTTAAATTCAACAGTTTTTCAGGGGTTTTCCGGAAAACGCCGCGATTTTCTGCGGTAATTTATTTTTAAAACCTAGTTTTAGTTGAATATTTTTTTGAAGCAAGATGTATTTTACAGGAAAATATGATGGTCCTAGTATTGAATACTTGTTGATTTCCCACAATTCAGAATGGAAAGGGCAGTGGAAATTGTTTGTAGATTGGGGTTTCAGAGGTGATGCTCTCAAATGGTGGAAATCATTTCATCATTCTGAGTGGATGTCACTTTATGAGGAAGCACTTGAAAAATTAGTTTTAGCCAAGTGGTCTCATACAAAGAGTAAGCATAAAGACATCACCATGAGTTTATTTTCATGTGACAAATCTATATTACGGGTTCATGGTTGTATTGATAAAGAAAATATCATTGTTTCTATTAACCCTAGTTTCATGCATAATTTTATCAATGTTACGTTGGTTAATAGATTGCAAGTTCCAGTAAAGAATATTCAAAGCACACAGGTTGAGGGTCAAAATATTCAAATTTTTAAATATTTGAAGATTACCATGGATAAATATGTGTTGCATTCATATTTTTATGCTATGGATATGGATGAAGTGGATATTGTTTTGGGATATCCTTGGATAGAATCAATGGGTGCCATTGATATTAATGTGCAAAAGAAGTTTTTGAATTTTTGGTACAAGAGAAAGAAAATCACATTGCAGGATGTGCCTCTTAGTAAGAAATATGGGCCCATGGAAGCTAGCAAAGAAGTTATTGTTGAGTTTGTTAGCACTTGGTAAATTTCCTAGAGGTTGAAACATAAGAAATTTACAAAGGTAACTTTATCCAACCGCTTTTAAAGCTAGGATCTAGCCCTTCCAGCTTCAGAGAGGGATCTCTCTATAGGATTTAGCTTTGTTTTTCAAGTTCATATATTAGGCTAGGTAAATAAATAGGTAGGTTTTTTGTTGTAAAAGTGTTTTTTGAATTGGTTGAGACAGTTTACACATCCATTGGGATATGGGGTCTGCGCTTACATAAAATATGAAATACAACCAGAAACGTAAAGAAAGACTTCCATAGGGTGAGATAATATACTCACAGGATATTTTAATAGCTTAAATGTTGGACAAAAGAAAAGATGAGAAAGATAAATTCAACTAAGAAGCAGTTAAGAATTCCTTAATTGAAAACACCAGAAGATAAACACTAAAACCTTTCCGAGTCAAAAATAGGGTATCTAAGATAAATCCTGCAACATTCGCTACTCTTAAAGATTAGTTTCAGAAAACAATATGATCACTAAGCAAGAAAAACATTCGACTTAGAGAATAACATCACCAGTGAATACATGCAAGAATCCTGTAAAAGTGCCTCATTTTCATTAATGGTAGATCTCTTCAAAAATGTTACAGTCTGATAGCGCTAGGGTGTGAGAATCAACAACCCTCAATACTTAGAAAGGTGAAGTATTTATAATTCAAATTACAAATGTTTCTGTCATAACTGATCAGGACGTGCTCATTCTATTTTTAGTCTAACTAATTTAACTAATCAAAACTGCTCGATGAATTGGTTCAATTGCACGTGGAAATCCTGGGTAGACCGTTGATGAAGCCTTTGCATGACCTCATCTGACTGGATAGGTGACTGTACATGGATAGCTCATCTGCTAATCGAGTAGATCACAGAGTTCCTCCCATCTGATGTAACTAGGCACCGTGACTTTGAGCAGTCTCCGATACACTTCGTCCATTTCTGTATATTTGGCGAATGTGGGCTTAGTGAGGAATATGTATCGAACCTCGTGTTGGATGCTGATGTCCAACTGAAGAGCATCCAGGAATTCTTTGCCAGTGATGCTCCCTTGTATGCTAGCAAACTTGTAGCTGTCCTTAGACACTTCAGCCAATCTCTTCTTGTAATCTGGAAGTGTCATCAGTTTATCATTAATGACTTTCAGACCAGGTAGGCCTTTCTTTTGGAGAGCCTCAATCTTATTAAAAAACTTCTGTACCCCCTGGTCCATGATCTAAACCTTTTCTTCCAATTGAAGAATTAATCCTCTCTTGGTCAAAACTCTCTTGAACTCAAGGATGGTCTCTGTTCTGTCTTCTATCTTCAGCTCTTCTAGCTCTTCTCTGGTCTTGGAATTGAGGAATTTGATTATATCATTTTCCTGAGTTGGTCTATCTCCCAATTCCACTCTGATCTTCTCAATAGCCTGTTTACTTCTCTGGACCAACTCGTTCTGTTCAAACATGATTTGGATCATGGGCCAGATCTCATTTATGGACTTTGTGATATCTGTCCATACATTCTCTTTGACCTCAGCCAAAGTCTTCCCTGCCATTGTTTGCTTTTGGAGCTACTGTAACTCCCTCTTGAGCTGCTCAGTTACCTGCTTTTCTTTGGATAGACTGGTTTGGAAAGAAGTTTTGAGTTCCTGGAGGTTCTCAAATTCCTTCTTCAGCCTGCTAATTTCTGTCTCTTGCAGGTTCATCTTTTCCATGGATTTGGTGAGGTCGGTTGTTCCCTCTTGTGGTGTCACTGGTGTTACAGATGGAATTGTTGTTACTATTGCTGTGGTGTTCAACCCTGCAATTGAGATAGAACTCAATAGAATGCCTTGCATTTGCTTCAGCTACTCTTTCTCTTTCAGTAATCTCTCCATCTCAGCTTCCATGTCTTTGAGCTGAGCATTCTGCTCCATGAGAAGTTTAAGCATTTCATCCTTCTCGCCTTCTTTTTCTGCTATCTCCTTTGCCTGTGAGTCTTCTGTAGGAGGAAGCTTCAACTGTTTCCTCAAGGAGGCGATATCTGCATTCGTTTTCTTTATCATCTCTTCTGCAGCTTTGACGTTCGAGGGATCATAGCCAATCTTGAGGACCAGCTCCTCCAAAGTTTTAATTCTGTTATCTTTTGCGAAGGATGAAATCTTCTCTAGCTTGAGTTGTGTTTGTGCGTTGTTGAGTGACACCTGCAATTTGGCTGTAGATGCAGAAGCGTGCGCCAATGTGTGGAATACCATCTCCCCTATCTGCTTGTGCAGATCCATCTGATTTGTTGGGTGCACATCCTTCCTCTGGAACTCGAAGGTGGCTGTTAAGGTCCTAACCCGCACATGGGTAGATTAATGTATTCAGATGTAATAAAGGTCAATATTAATAAGACCTTTCAATAAAAGAGAATTAGGCGGATGTAAGAAGACCTAATAGAAGCTTCCGCTTCTAGAAGGATCTTCC
>ML786919.1:1220694-1238296 GCA_009831015.1 Picea engelmannii | reverse complement strand
AGATCCTTCTAGAAGCGGAAGCTTCTATTAGGTCTTCTTACATCCGCCTTATTCTATTTTATTGAAAGGTCTTATTAATATTGACCTTTATTACATCCGAATACATTGATCTACCTATGTGCGGGTTAGGACCTTAACAGTTCTAGATCTAGCGATGTGTGGTTTTCTGGAATCAGATGACTGAGACTTACTCCGGGCCTTCAAGCTTTGGGTGTTTTGAAAGTGAAACATGAAAAACCCCGCAGAGGAAAAACCCTCGAAGAAAAGGATCTGCTACCACGTGCTTCGGGACTTCGGTACTTCGGCCACTTCGGGACTTCGAGACTTCGGGCCTTCAACACTTTTCTCATTTTAAAACTCCCGAAGTAAAACACCCGGAGTGACAGATATGATGACGCGTGGCATTTGGATTTGGACGATCAATATCCACTTTAGTTCTCAGGGCTCCAGGAAAACCAAAACTCAAATCGCGCTTACTCTTCCATGCACTTTTAGCCAGAGCTGTGGATCTGATGACGCACGACTCTTGCTGATCAACGACTCAGGTCCATTTCGAGCCTTTAGGACTTCAGGCCTTTGACCACTTCGACAGATTCGACAAATTTGATGCTTCGAGACTTTGGGCTTTGGCCCTTCGGGATTTCTAAGTATTTATAATTTCAAATCTCTTGAAGCTCATTTCCCCGAAGGCTTAGATCTAATTCCACATGACCCCTTTAAGATCAATAATTCATATTCACTTCAGGGCCTTTTTCTCTGGCGCTATACTTTGTGCAAGTTGACACTCTTGAACACCCATGAGCCACCAATCTAGACTTTTCTTGGAATCTTCACTGTTGAAATATTAAAAATACCTTCTTCTTATGCTTCAATCCCGAAGAAAACTATTAAGAAAGCTGGGCTTTGTGTTCATGGCTGTGGCCTGCACAATCAAGGATTTGGAAGACTAGCTATGAGCTGAGAAAATAGGGAGACGAGTGACTGAAACACAGGATATGAGTGCTCACCCTTGGAGAAAAAAAGAGGGGCTTGGGGCCAATATTTCACTCGGGTAAGATATTTAAGGAAAACCAGGGTGCACAAACGAACAAGGTCAAACAAAGAACAATTTACAATCTGAAGGGGGAAAAATTTAAGATTTGGTTTGCGAAAAGGATAGAGACAGGGAAAGAGTACACACCTATGGCCCTTGAAAACCTTATGTGATAAAATTTGGCTCCACAGGGGATGGCATGCTCCCTGCAAACTGCCAGGAATGCGTAGTTCTAGTGCCTTAGTTGTTGGGCTATGGAGTCTAGTTCAAAACTTTCACTGAAGAAAATAGGGAGATATGTACACTACTCTACTAAAAATGAAAACAAACACATGGGCTCCAAAAGGAGGTTATTTATGTACACTCCTAGACTAACTGATTTTTACAAAGTGCTAGGTGAAAGTGGACTTCCACCAGAGCCAGCCAAGTAACGTCCTAACTAAAAGCTTATTTACTCTATCACTGATCAAGAAAAGATAATGAAACTGTGACAACAAATCGATCACATTTTTCAGTTCTCCTCCTTTTGTTGAAAGGAAGATAAAGTTTGGAGGATTCAATACCTGGAAACAATGCCACTCCATGTACTTCCCTACAGGGTCATCAAATAAGTGGGAAAACCTACTCAGTTGGTAACATAAAACATACTCTGTCTTATGGCTTCTCACCTCTGGCTGAATGTCTGTGGCAAGCACAAGTGATTGAAAGGATGATGTAGGCTGTTGATCCACTTTTTATTTGTCTACTCTGATAACATCTGCTGGATGAGGGAAAGGAATCTCTTCGTGTATATCAGTGACTGGATGCTTCTTTTTAACATGATGTTGAATGTCTTATGTGGACATAGGATGGATTATTTCCACACAAAGCTTCTCCTTAATGTATAAGGGACAAGGCTCTACAGTATGGTCTTGGAAATCCTTCATATCCACATCATAATCCGATTCATAGATATCATACACAGGTTGGTTGCTTTCCAAGTCAAAAAAATGTGATGTAGGGATCTTCTCTTCTTCATCTGAATACCCATCAAAGATAGGTGAGCGCACAACTCTTTTATCTTGCACATAAAAATGAGAAACCTCTAGATTCTTATCTTCAATCCAAGGTGAAAATACATCATGGGGAACCTCTTGAAGGAAAAGAGAAGAATCTTCCTCCACAACAATCTCTTCTTTTAAATTTGAGACAACATGTGTACCAGGGGAAGAATATAATGCATCTATGGATATGCAATCATCAACTCTATCATCAATCATATCAGGAAGGCCTTCTTCTTGGGAAATAGAAAGAGAAAATATTTCATCCACAGCTGCAAAATACTCGCTTTTTTCCTTACTTTTTCTTTTAATCAGATCTTCACCAGACTCATCAAATGAGAAAGACTCTATCATATGCTGGATGTAGAATGCAAACTTCTTACAACAGTCACCCAAAATAAGATGAGACAGGAAACTCTTCTCGTAATATGAATCGAAAGCATCATGAAAATCCTTCAAAGAATGAATACTAGTAGCAGGGAGAGATTTACACCATTCACGAGCATCTCCCTCCAAATAAAATTTTAACATCTTGATCAAGACATCCTCATGAACAAAGTCATTCTCAAGCATTCATCTATGAAAATTGAATAAGTTATTACCGGGATTGTCATGCTCGCTTCCTTTAAATCTTAGAAGATAATCATCCCAGTCATTTCTATCTGGCATTGGATGTGGATAACCAACTATGGTTGAGAAATTGAAACGGGAAAATCTCGGAGCCAAGATAGCCTAGAGATGTGGCTCCCCATTTTCTCCTTCATGGTTCTCCCCAAGGTCAGATTCACAATCACCAAAAACAATTACCATGGAGAAACTATTCTCTTCGTCATCTTCGCTAGGATATCCATCAACAATCGTTTTTTCTTGTTTAGTATCCGACATCAATTCTTCATCATAAGAAGGGATGCCAAGAACATCTGTTTTTGGGACCGAAATATCCTTTGTATTTTCTTTGTAAGAGCAGTGAGAAAAATCTACCTTCAAATCCTCTATTCTTGTAGAAAGTGATCGTATCAGCTCCATCAGCTCCTCCGGGGGATGTCCCTCATCCTCACAGCTTTCACAAGAACAAACTGTGTTCCGAACACCATCTCTATACTCCTCACAATAGTTATGACAGATTAACTCAGAGGAATAATACCTTTGACAGTGAGCATTGAAATATGCATGAAACTGTTTCCGGGAGGAGATGCTAGCAGGGGGCAAAGAGTGATACCAGTCATGAGCATCTCCTACTAACGAGTACATGAAAATATTCAATAAGAAATCCTCATGATGTATTTCTCACTGATGCATGAGTTCATGAAACTCACGGAGATGCTCGACATGGTTCTCATATTTACGTTCTCTAAATATGGGCAAAACATCACCCCACTCATCAATAGTAGGAACAACATTTGGAAAACCAGGAACAACATAGAAATTGAAAGGAGAAAACCTTCGAGCCAAAATGGATTCCATTTGAAAATAAGACTTCTTAAAACTGTGGAGTCACCACTAGATTCTTTAAACATGGAGTCTCCAGGTGAATGATATGTAGTCTGAAAGTGTCTGGTCTTTGTTCACCATCAAAGACCAGATCTGGTCATTATCGTTCTCCCAGAGAGATTTTCAATCTAGGGAAACAACTAAAGCCTTCTCGAGAAATATTTCCTTTCTTGATAATCTTCTCCGGGTCAACTTCAGATGTAGCTAGAGGCAGTTATGGAGTAGACCTCGTGTTTCTATCTTTTAGAGCCACAAATGAAACAGTGGAGTCGCCAGGTGCAAGTTGCAATATTCAATGGTACTTATATTTGATGCACCTTCAGAATCATAATTTCTTTGTTGTTCTTACCCAGGGAAATGTCTTCAATTCATTCCTCAGAAATGATGCCAAGAATGTTAGAACTGAGAGTCACTCTCATATTGCAGGAGGATAAGCCCAGTACCCATCATAGTTTTTGGTGGATGTTGGTTTTATATGAGTGGAGGTCAATGGACAAAACTCAATATATGAATGATGTTCAACATGAAATTGGACAAGAAATGCACATGGAAGTGAGGGCCACATTCACTTTAGTCATTGAATTGAGTTTAAGTGTGAGCAAAGGGAAGAGTTAGTGAGAAAGGTGAACAAGACTGTTATGAGCATCAGGATTTCAAGCAACTTGGAGAAGAAAAACTCAGACTCAAGATCACTCTTGAGCACAAGCTTCAGATAGTGAAATATGTCCAAACAACACAATCACAACAACACAATGATCAAACCTACATCACAATGAAACTACCACAACTCGATTGAATCCTCCATGCCTGAGCCATTCAGTGTAAGAGGGAGTGTTGAGCCTCCATTTTGACACTTATAATAGCCTATATCACCTTGTATCCAAGCCTTTTTCACCTATGTTATAAGACTATACTTGACTGTTTCCTCCATAAACATACCTAATGACCTTGTTCATGTACACAAGAGGTAACTTATGATTCAAACATGTTTTTTTTAACTTTATTGAGTTAATTCAATTAAAGTTTTTTATTTTGTATAATCCTAATTGTTTGACTCATGAGAAACCTATTTCAGTACCTCATCATTCCGGTACTACAAGTCACTGTGTAATTCGGTACCAAGTCTATTCCAGTACCCAAGGAAATTTTAATCTGGTATTGTCTGCTCTGCATCCATTGCGGTACCAAGTCATGCGCTATTTAGGTACTTCCTATGCATCTAATCCGGTACTCATATTCACGACTGTGTGTATTCTGGTACCAAAACCCCTGTTTCCAGAATGCACCTATTGGACCAGTATGATGATGAAGATTTCGAGAAGGTAGTTGGACCGAAGCTTCCAAATCATTTTTCCAGATCACAGTAGACTCCATCACTAATGCACTTTGTGTCATGAGGATGGAGTCGATCCCTAGAGATTAGATGTAAATACCAATTGTAATATTTTTAAAACGGTTTGATGCTTATCCATAGATATTGATAGTATCAAATTACCTTCTTTATAAGGGATGATGTATAGATGATAGTGTGTGTGGATAGTAAGGAATACAACACAATAGTTTTCTAGAACCAGATGATACACTTCCATGTATGAGATAAAAAACTGCTAATTCAATTTACCAGTTGAAGTAATGCAAATGATCTATTATGCAAATTCTTGAGTATGAGTAAAACGTTTTAGTCTGTTATTTTCTTAAGAGGTTCCTTGTTGGTTCGGCAAGGGCCCACCACCCCAACCAAGGTAAACCTCCCTGTATATGCTTTGTGTGATTGTATGAGTATTTCACAGTAGTGTGTTGTCAATGATTTTAGATCCATTTCAAAGAGTTCAACATTAAGTCATTTGTTTTTGAATTGGTGTGAACAATCAGATTCTAGATCGAATAGATATTTTTATTTTCAAATCTTGGAGATTGCTATTTAATTGTTTGAAGTGTGGGATGGTTAAGCAAATGATATTTTGAGTTTATGATTGCAGTATTTTTGGTACATACAGGAACTAGAGGACTTTATATATCATCTTCATGTCCCATAATGAAGTCTCTCAGTTATGCTGACTATTCCTTATACTGATTTGTTTGAATTGAACAGAGTTGGAATTGATTTTGGTTTCATGAGTGATTGTATTTGATTGTTAATTATTGTTTTGATTGCTACAGGAAACAAGCTTCTTAAGTTCATCTCTCTAATTCATAAACCTGGAATGAGCAGACTTGTTCCCTAAGATAGAACCTTTTTGATTGATTGTTTGTTTGAGAGGTTTTATTATCAATTTTCTCTTTTAAGTTCAAAGGTGTGTGAAGTATTCAAAAATCTTAGAAGCAAAGCCTTATGTTATTAATTATTTCCTATATACAACAGACATATGTAGGTTATCTGTTCTTGGCACATATAGTGTAACAACTCTTTTGATTACGAATCCTATATTGACATATAAATGATTGGAAGATATATATTGAACATATTTATACACCAACAGGGAGAAAGATAACAAGGGAGCTAACTAAAACTGGTCACGATACCACTGTAATCAAACCTACATTACAACATCATAACAACCCTCGATTTGATCCTCCATGCACGAGTGTTTTAGCACAATTTTTACAGAGAGATGAAAAGAAGCTAACTTCTATTAACATGAAAGTCTCAAATTGGATACATAAATAGAGAACAGTTCTAGCATCAAAAAATTACAAAATAGGGAGCTCTACTCAACCAGTTGATGACCTTAACAAAATATCAAAACTACCTATTTATACTCAAACCAGTCCACCACTACCAGGAGTGTGACCTGGCTACTACATTCAAAGCCTTTCATTTGCGCTTTCTTCTGTCAGACTAAGCGTGCATCCCTCTGTCAGACGTGAGCTCAGATTGGCATGGGCCTGCAGAAAAATTTGTCCATAGGTGTACCTCGGGCTGGAAACTCTGTTTTCCATGGCCAACTCCTCCATACTTCGAATTACCGAGTGAGCTAAGGTTTAAACCACTCGACTTGCCTTCCATTAACTTCTTTTCCTCGGGGACTCAACGAGACTTAAACCTCAGGGGGCAGCCACGTGTTGCTCTAGGATAGGACGCCATATAAACATGTGATTGTGGGGCTGCTCAAAAGTGATTTGGGTTCAGACTGCTTTTGGGCCCGCAATCCATCACCTTTTTCCATGTATAACTTTCTCCCTATTATGGTTTAAATTGCGAGACCGCTCAAGAAAATTATCGCCTGAGCATGTTGCATCCCCGTAATGAACTGTGGCCATAGATCTAGTCCCAATATGAGATATGGGTGCACATGCTAGAATTAGTGCCACTGCCAAGATTAACTGCCCGCCAACTTTAGAATCCTCTAAACTGTTCCCTGGGGGGGGGACGCTACTTTTTGACGTTGAACAATAACACCACCCGGAGGATGATTTGACGTGGCAGAGTGACGCCACCATGCTGATGTGTCAAGAAAGATAAATGAGACGTGTCACTAAGAAAGAAGTGAATGATATTCCCATGGCTGCCTGGACTGAGTGCCATGTGCCACTACCAAAAAGGTGCCTGGTGCCATGACTGACGAGTGCGCCACATGTCCATATTGATGATTGCCACGTATCCTCTTAAATCGACGGAAGAGATCTCCTTCGGGTCTCCAGGCTCTGGGAAAATCAACACTCAAACTTATTTTCCCTCAAAGAAAAACATCCAGAGTTAAGGATTTGATGACGTGTGGCGTCCAGAGATCGATGGCTGAGATCCCTTCGTGGCTCTGGACTTCGTGAAAATCAAATCTCAAACCTCGCTTTCCTTCAGTGCTTTTACTCAGAGTTATAGATCTATCGACGCGTGGCTTTCTGGGATTAGATGGATGAGACTTACTCCGAGCCTTCAGGCTTTAGGTGTTTTGAAAGTGAAACATGAAAAACCCCATCGAGGAAAAAGCCCCAAAGCGAAGGATTTGCTACCATATGCTTCGACACTTCATGACTTCGGCCACTTCGGGACTTCAGGACTTCGGGCCTTCGGGACTTCAATGCTTTTCTCATTTTAAAAATCCTGAAGTAAAACACCCAGAGTGATAGATATGATGACGTGTGGCATTTGGATTTGGACAGCCGAGATCCACTCCGGGTCTCTGTTACAGATAAATCCCCTTGCAGACAAGTGGATTCTCTCTTGGATACTAGATCCCTATGACCAAGACAAAAAAGTGCTATTGTGGACACTTACTTTCCTTTTCATGAAGCTAAACTATCCAAAGAATAAGAAGGAAGAAGAGTAAATACCTTTTTACTGACATTTTTCCTTGCTCGATCCAGGCTGATCTTGATCTTCAAGTTCTTCAAAAGGTCCTATAATACAATGAGAAACAACAATGAGACATACTTCCTACTCTACCATGATTATCTTCATAATGGATCTATGAAAGAAACAAGTTCATGAAACGTACACAAACATTAAAGGAAATAAGCCAAGCATAGATTTATATTAATGAAAACAAAGTGAGATTCTTACAACCATGGATGTAGGTGCAACAGCTTCACCAAGCTCTCTTTGTCTAGACCCTTGCTCAAATAATCCACACATAGAATGCTGATGCTTCAATGATATCTCCTTTATGAGATCATAAGTTTGATACTTCACAATGTCTCCATATCAATACCACTCATGAGATCATAAGTTTGGTATCTCTCAATCTCTATATTTCCTATCATGTACCTTTCACCATGAGAAAGCCTCCTTATATAAGCTTGGAGAGTCCCAACCAATTAAGAGATCTTTGGGATAAGTTGAGGATTCCACTCCTTCAATTGTGGATCTTCCCTAAGATCATGCCTTGACCTCATATTCGAATCCAACCAACTTCAGAGATTGAGGGGATTCTTCCCTGATTTATCTCGACAAACTAAAATTTGCTCAGAAAAGGAAGCGCTCCACCAAAAGGGTGCATAAAGCATTTCAACGCTCCCCCAAAGAAGGCTAGGGAGCGCCAGCACTCCCTGATAGTGGGTAGGGGAGAGTTGCCTTCTAAAAATCATTTTTAAGTGGTTTTCTTCATGGAAAATGCTTTGTACTCTTCATCAAATGATTTCTCTTCCTAAAACCATTCTTTGAGGGTGTTTTAAGTGTCCCCATGATGTTGTTAGAGGCACGTCATAGGAAATATGGAAGTATGATTTTTGTGACACTTGCAACACTTGTGGTCAAGATGAAACACTTGTGGAGAAGATGCGGCACTTACAACACTTGTAATGACGACACTTGCGACACTATTGAAGTGAGTAATTTTGATGTGTAATAGATTTCCCCTGAAAGAGCGAAGTTAGAAGATGAGAACTGATGACTGAAGTACTTTGTAGACTTTTTCAAGCAAGGGTAAGGACGCATAAAACCTGGTAGAAGCTGCACACAACCATTAAAAAAATATTATGACATGTTTCAAACCCAAGGCAGGCATACCTATGCTTGGGTGATAAAGACTTGCAAGGTATGGCCGCCATAAAATACACTGCAGATCCATAATTATATTGATAAAAAGGTATAGCCACTAAGGATAAAATGTGGATCTATACTCCTATGACCTGAACTGGTCGTAGCCACGAAGAATACACAGTGGATCTATGAGATGACAAGACATAGCCACGACCAATACAAAGTGGATCTATGTAACAGTATATGTGTCAATGTTCAAAAGAAACTCCATCACAACCTGGGCAAAGTACATATAAGAGTGATGACTCAACCCAGGGTCTTCTTTACCGATCCCGATGTAGTACGAATCTAACCATGTGAATAGATGTCATGATGTCGAACATGGAAGAAACCACTTGATTATCGGTCAATGAGGTAAACTGTTAATAAGTGTGAGGGAAATCACCATCGATGTCAATGATTCCCAAGGTACCCTAGTACATTCTAGCGAATGTGAAAAAATGAGCTGAATTCGAACATCTGTGGAATAATCCGATCAGGGGTCAATTATGTAAACCCACTGTCGGAAGCGAGGAGGCCTGCCATTGAGGCATGCAGGTCCCAAGGTAATAACTAGTTTCTAAGTCTAGTTCTTGGATAATGTGTTGAGGTCGATAGGAACAGACTCGTCGCAGGAGGGTCGTGATGTATCCCCCATAAATGACATGAAACTGACATAGAGATGTAATTGGTGGATCAAATGAAAATGGAATGACATGGGTATTGAAACAGGAATTTGTCATGGTTGGCTCTTGAGGCAGATACTTCCCTTGAACACTGAGGCATGACAACAGAAACTTGACAAGGACCAAAACTTGATAATGCAACAGATATTGTGACTTTCTTTGGGTGACCTAAAGGAGTAAAGAAACTCACATGATTGGTTCAGTGCAGAGGTTCGACAGATATAAAATGCGTGCAAATATAAAATATCGTGTTCAAGGGCGACTGCAAGAATTACTAGTAATGTTCTCAAAAACTGCTTAGCTTACTTCCTTCAATTTTTCCCCCATCCAGTTAGAAGAGTACCTCTTTTTAGTTTAACGAGCTCAAGGAGGGTAATGCATGCTCGATATAACTCACCTTTGGTAAGTACCTCTTCCTTTGTTTAATGAACTAGAATAAGTAAGGGTTCGGTCCCGTATGGGCCCTTCAATGTATGATTGTTTAACGAGTCCAGAGAAGGTAAACTCGGTGGTTTTTCTTATTTAGAGAGTCTGAAAATAACTTAAAGATGACTCCAGTGTTGTCCTTTTTTGTAATGTTAGTCTCGTGAGGTCGAAAAATTATCGCTCGAAAGACGCCCTTTCAAAACTTTTAACGAGTGGGAAAGGAAGCAAGATCAGTTGGTAATATTTTCACATTTAGAGAGTCTGAAAAAATCTTAAAGATGACTCCAGGGGGTTCCTTTTTTGTTTAACCTTTACAAGTCTGAAAAAGTGATAAAAGTATACTCGGTTACATTCTCATGTTTTTACGAGCGCGAGAAAGAGAAAAGACTAAGCTTGGTATTCTACCCCCAGCTTGAAAGCTAGTGGCTTAACTCCAGAATGATCATCAAAGGCTAGAGACATGCCCCCCCAAGATTCAATTCATTCATCAACTTTGAGGTTGTCACCAATTTCTGTACTATATGGAGAAAAAGGATAAGGGTAGATGAAATGAAGGTGCAAATATGAGACCTAACGAAATGCTTGACTCGAAATCTAAGAGATCTAGTGAAAGACAACCTGACAGGAGAGGTGACTATTTCATTTTTTAACATTCTTGACAAAGGAAAATATCTATGCTTGAGGCTCTGGGTTCATTCCCTAGACTTTTGTTTCATTTTTTAATGAGATTGTTACAGAGAGGAAAACTATGCTCATAGCCTCTATTTCAGTTTTCAATGAGCTTGCCATAAAGAAGAGAAAACTATGCTCATGACCTCTTCTTTGATCATGGCTTCCAAGAGGATAACGCTCTA
Organism: Picea engelmannii; assembly: GCA_009831015.1. Classification (NCBI taxonomy): domain Eukaryota; kingdom Viridiplantae; phylum Streptophyta; class Pinopsida; order Pinales; family Pinaceae; genus Picea; species Picea engelmannii. The sequence goes on along the minus strand of ML786919.1, from coordinate 1,227,308 downwards.
GAAGGACACCATGTCAAGGGACAAAATTTTGTCATGGATTCCAAGAGATCTTCATTGGATGGAAGAGTAATGCTTCGGAAGGAACACATGTCAGGGTTTGTGATAGGGGTAAGGAGATCAGGCTCCAATAGCCCTATGTCAACTACCGGATCCAAGTCATTGAAAGTTGAAGTCATGGGAGACAATGCCACATAATTGACCTGTGGCAGGGGTGATACCGACTGCATATAAGAACGATTTAGGGAGGTCATTGGGTTGATGGTCAAGTCAGGGCCAACAAACGAAAGTTGATAAATAGTCACCATTCTTCCATCATGAGGGAAAGATATTACATGAAAGAGAGTGGAAACAATATCTTTCATGGCATAGACATAATATCGTCCAAGGTGTAATTCAAAATCCAAGGGGTCTTGGACTACCATAACATCAATAAAGACAATTTTCCCTCCCAAAGTTATAGGAAACTGAGGAAGGATACCTAAAGGGTGACTGGTTCTTCTGTTAAAAGAGAACAGAGTCTGGGTAATAGACACAATCTTAGGATAACCCAAAGCTTGCCAAGCAATAAATGAAAAAATACTAACAGACAAACCTTCTTCTATCAGTGTCTGAGGAATGACCTGACCAAAAACCTATACTATAATCTTGAAAGGAATGTGAGAGGGAAGACAAGGTCCAATTAGCACACCCCAATAAAAAAATATGGCCTCATTACTTGGAGGGGTTTTCGCAGGAGATGGAGGAATGCCCCCCGTCATGGTAGATCCTATATCAACGAGAAAAACATGTGAAGAATGGGGTTTACTGTCTAGAGGGAAAGTAGGATCGATGGATAATGACATCAAATAAAGCACTTCAGTTTCATTCTCCAAGGGGTGAATGGGGTTGACAGGTGGAAACAGATCAACCACTTGGATTGCACTCTCTGATGGGAGAGAATGATTGACCGAAGATGGGATCGGATTAACCACTTTGTCAACTAGTTCAACTAAGGACATGACCATATTGATGACATGATCAACCAGACTAACCGATGAACGGACCATAGCAACCAATTTGGCACTTCTCAGAGGAGGAGTGGGATTTACCATGTTGGCACTATTAAGATGAAGGGTGGGACTGACCAATGACATGACTAGATCAATCACTTGGGTTTCACTTTTCATATGAAAAATGGGGCTGATCGATGATGGAACTAGATCAACTACTTTGGTTAGTGGTTCAACCGAGGATGAAACTAGATTGACCACCTAATCAACTGGACTGATTGGGGATGGAACCAGATTGACCATTCCATCAACTAATGATGGGTTGCAGGAAATCTTATGATAACCAGTTGAAAGTTGAATCTTTTCCAAAAGAGAAGAAGCCTCATCCATATGAGGAAAAAGGTGAGAATAATGATCACCTTCACATAACATACAAGGAAATTTGACAGTTGTCTTGTTCTTACCAATCTTAATGTCACTAGTAGACGGGGTGTCACCAACATGTCTAGCAGGGGCCAATGACATGGAAGACCACATTTCTAAGATCTTGGGAAGACCAGGGAAATCCCTTAGAAAGTGGTCACCCTTACAAAGACTTCAAGGGAATTTGGGTTTCATATTTTTCATTTTAATCTTGTCGACCTCATCAACAGTTTGAGTACGATTAATAGTAGTTGGTTGCTTGGATCCAACATCTGATGTAGTTGGAGGCTTGGTCTCTTTCTGGTTCTTCTTCTTCTCTTTCCGTTTCTTCTTATTCGTATCAATCTGTCTACTTGCTTGAGAGCTTTCACTAGGCGAAGAAGGAGAAATTGAAGGAGACCTAATGGGCGAAGAACGAGAAAGGTCAACATGAGGTTGATGTGTGGGTGGTGTGCTTACATATGAAGCACCTGCATTCGAGATCACTGGAGTGGAAAACAACCATACCGGTAACCCAATTGTGAGACCTGGAAGGCTCAAAGTAGCGATGTAAGGAAGACCAATGTTTCTGTAAGAAGGAAAAACAAAGGGTTCCCCTAGAAAATGGGTTTCTTCATTGGTCATTTTGGGAACTAACGCCATAAAAATAAATATCCAACCTAGAGTTTGCTAGGGAGAACAAATAACACACGCTAAAAATCTAGTAAGAAAGCAAGCAAACAAAACCTTCTCACAATGAGCACACTAGTTGGTGATGAAATCCAACACCGCGGGAAAAAATTAAGAAGGGGATGAGACAGAGTGAGTGGAAAAGTTACATTGATGACCTGCCTAATGGACTTACACCCTGGTGCAAGCTCCCACACATAATGGTGGGTATACCCTCCAAGGAGCCCGAGTGAGTTTGGCCAACATCGATTCCAGGTACCGTGAATACTTGCCCCTCCATATTCACCTGGTGTAAATACCCTAAAGATATAGGCCACTAAGGTTACCAACTACAATAGTTATGCCTGGGGAAATAGTCGACAATCCGATCCACGCACAAGGTCAGGGTATCTAGCCCGAAATCAACTTGAAAGGCTTCCACTCATCATTGTGGGTATACCTTCAAGGGACCCCCATAATACATGCAATATCTACACCAAGACCAACAAAGCAAGGTGAGTAACTCTGCTAGTCTCAATGCAACCTCAGGTTTGACCCTTGTGTGAGAAGGGCTTCCCAGGACAAAATGTAGCAATTGGATTTAACCGCTCCCTAACCCAAGATCCTATGTTTGTTTGCAGCTTTGGAAAGTTATCATTCACACCTATTCCAAAGCCCTACAACTAATCTAATGTAGGTTTGCTACCAAAAAAGGTAAAAATGTCGAATCAATTTTGGTCTAGCACAGGATTTTTAAGGCTGTTGTTACTCAAATGGAAAATGGCGTGGACAATATGGTGTTTTGACCAACACAAAATTTATGCAAAGAGATGAATATGCAATCTTTTCATTTCGATAAAAACTATGCTATGAGAAGGAGAAAACATTCATCATTTCAAATGCACAATATCCCAAAATGCCAAAAAAACATGCAATTCCACTACTTCAAATGCAAGAATTCAATGAAGACAATAAAATGTGAAGAAGAATCGAAGAAATGATAGGGAGAAATAGAAACCACTCAAAACTGTCCCGAACAAAACACAGCTAGAAAAATAAATTTCACATTTCGGAAAGAGGTTTCAAGCTCTAATCAAGACAAAAGAGAGTGACAAGCATAAAAAACTATCAAGAACCAATCCAAACAACTTCACAAACCAACCACAGACTCTAGGTAAAGAGTACTACAAAACAGACTGCAAAAGACTGAGCAAAAGAAGGCAATTTCATTCAAAAAAGACACTAGCGGTCCTCTAGAAGGGTGCACATAGTGTTATAACACCCCCTAAAACATTGTAGGAAAGCACTGATACTCTGGTATGGACTACAAGGGGGCGTTGGTGCTCCTAGAAACTCATAAAAATAGCCAAACATTTGCAAAAAATTACCCAGAATACATGAAAAAAGGTGAATTTTCTAGTAAAGGTAGGAGAAGGTTAATGGATGAATAAAGAATAGTAATTTATTGGGAAAATGATATCAAATATCAAATGGAATGGTGAAAAAAACCTTTGAATTTCCTCACAAAAGATTCCACTCAGTTAGATAAATGAGAAGAAAACAGTAAGTTGACTCTAAATCATCAAAGACAAAGAGTGACTTCAAGGTAAGGAAAAGACATCAAAATTCCAAACAAAAGGTGATCAATTCTTAGAAATAAGAGTGTTGAAGGCCAAGACCAAGATGAACTAAGGTTGTAAGAGTCCTGAGCAAGTGCCAAAAGAAATAAATGAACTCAGAGAATGAAACCATAGAATATTTTTCACAAAAAAGGGGAAACACTTTGGTGTAAAGGACATCAGAGCATTCCAACGCTCTGTGTAAGACCAACAGGGAGTGTCAGCGCTTTGGTAGCAAAGGAAGGGGAGTGCTAGGCTCTTAAAGTTCATAAAAATGCCCATAAAATAAAAAATTCAAGCAAACTCAGTCAATCAAAGTAAATATGATGAAATAAAGAGCCAATCAACAGATGTAAGAATCAGAGACACAGTATGGAGAAGGTCAAAGAATGAGCAAAGAACAAGAGAAGACCTAGGAAAGGAATAAAAAATCAAAGCTCCTCCCTAGTGGAGTCACCAATTTCTGTTACAGAGAAATCCCCTTGCAGACAAGTGGATTCTCTCTTGGATACTAGACCCCTATGACCAAGACAAAAAAGTGTTATTGTGGACACTGAATTTCCTTTTCATGAAGCTAAACTATCCAAAGGAGAAGAATAAAGAAGAGTAAATACCTTTTTACCGATGTTTGTCCTTGCTCGATCCATGTTGCTCTTGTTCTTCAAGTTCTTCAGAAGGTCCTGCAATACAATGAGTAACAACAGTGAGACATACTTCCTACTCTACCATGATTAGCTTCATAATGGATCTATGAAAGAAACAAGTTCATGAAACGTACACAAAATTTAAAGGAAACAGGACAAGAATAGAATTATATTAATGAAAACAAAGTGAGATGCTTACAGCCATGGATGTAGGTGCAACAACTTCACCAAGATCTCTTTGTCCAGACCCTTGCTCAAATAATCCACACATAGAATGTTGATTCTTCAATGATATCTCCCTTATGAGATCATAAGTTTGATACTTCACAATGTCTCCATATCAATACCACTCATGAGATCATACGTTTGGTATCTCTCAATCTCTATATTTCCTATCATGTACTTTTCACCATGAGAAATCCTCCTTATATAAGCTTGGAGAGGCCCAACCAATTGAGAGATCTTTGGGATAAGTTGAGGATTCCTCTCCTTTAGTTGTGGATCTTCCCTAAGATCATGCCTTGACCTCAGATTTGAATCCAACCAACTTCAGAGATTGAGGGGATTCTTCGGGACTTCAGGCCTTTCGGGCCTTTGGGACTTCAGGACTTCAACCACTTTGGCAGCTTTGGCAAATTCGACGCTTCAATACTCCGAGCTTCAACCCTTTATAATTTCTAAGTATTTCTCATTTCAAATTTCTTGAAGCTTATTTCCCCAAAGGCTTGGATCGACTTCCACCTGACCCCTTTAACATCAACGATTCATATTCACATCGGGGCCTTTTTCTATGGCACTATACTTCGCGCAAGTTGCCACTCCCGAACACCCATGAGTCACTGATCTGGACTGTTCTTGGAATCTTCGTCATTGAAAGATTAAAACTTCCTTCTACTTATGCTTCAATCCTGAAACAAACTATTAAGAAAGCTATGCTTTGTGTTCATGGCTGCAGCTTGCATCATCAAGGATTTGGACGACTGGCTGTGAGCTGAGAAAACAGTGATACCAGTGACTGAAATATAGGATGTGAGTGCTCACCCTTGGATAAAAATAGAGGGTCTTGGGGCCAAGATTTCACTCAGGTAAGATATTTAAGGAAAACCAGGGCGCACAAACGAACAAGGGAAAAAGAAAAGAACGATTTACAAGCCGAAGGGGGGAAAAATTAAGATTTGGCCTGCAAAAAGGATAGAGACATGGAAAGAATATAAACTCAGGTATATCGACACAAACCTATGGCCCTTGAAAAACTTATGTGATAAAACCTCTTCATTCAAGAATGTTCCAAAAGTTACTATATGTATTGGTTAATGAATGTCCATGATCGTCAGTCAACATATTTTATTGGATATGATACATGTTAATTCAAATGAAGGAAATTCATTACAAATTGTCGGCAAGGTCAATATAGTGCTTGAAAAAATTTTCATGGTTCTTTACCTATCACTTAAAATGGCCTATTCTTCCATTTCTCACAATCTTAGCCTTGTCAATCTTACACTCATAACCCTCAAGTCCAAATTTATTTCTCATACCTCTCTTTTCCTAAGTATGACATCATTAACATACATTTAGGGTTATGATTTTGGCATACTTTCATGTTACAAAACTATACTATGTTATCATGTCCCATCCACATGACGTTTTTGTTATCACAAAAATTTGTCCATAAATTGTTATAGGAATACAACATCTCCAAACACCTATTATTTCACCTACAGCCCCAAAAAATCATTTTCAAAAGGCAATAACTATATAAGTGGTTAGAAAACTGACATGTGTAGAAACACTACATGAAGCACGCGCAATTTTGTAGGCCAGAAAATCCAAAAGAGCGCACATGCACCCGATCTGCGACTATGTACTATAAAGGCCACAAACTCCCGTGAAATATGCATTTATGGTTCTTGGCGACCCCTCACCCGCTTCTGGTTCAACTCCCAAGTCGATTTGACCCTCAAATCCAAGCTGAATCTGAGTGGGGGGTTGGTCAAAGACCAAAGGGTGCCCTAAGGGGCCCCTTGTTCACACTAAAGACCGGTTGGATAATGCCTCAAATATTTTCTATAAAAAGAGGCCATGGGTACACTATGAATTAAATAATCTCATTGTATTGTTATGTTTCCTCTATTCTGCTACAAGGAACCTCTTTCTTTATTGGAGCATACTAGCATCATCTCATTAAGCTATTCACCTCACCTCTTGAGGGAATAAGCTTGGATTTCTTCAGCATTTACTTTCTAGTTTTCCATTTGTAAGAAGCACTCTCACATAGGGGATTCAAGAGC
>ML786919.1:1207820-1220594 GCA_009831015.1 Picea engelmannii | reverse complement strand
TTATGAGATCATAAGTTTGATACTTCACAATGTCTCCATATCAATACCACTCATGAGATCATAAGTTTGGTATCTCTCAATCTCTATATTTCCTATCATGTACCTTTCACCATGAGAAAGCCTCCTTATATAAGCTTGGAGAGTCCCAACCAATTAAGAGATCTTTGGGATAAGTTGAGGATTCCACTCCTTCAATTGTGGATCTTCCCTAAGATCATGCCTTGACCTCATATTCGAATCCAACCAACTTCAGAGATTGAGGGGATTCTTCCCTGATTTATCTCGACAAACTAAAATTTGCTCAGAAAAGGAAGCGCTCCACCAAAAGGGTGCATAAAGCATTTCAACGCTCCCCCAAAGAAGGCTAGGGAGCGCCAGCACTCCCTGATAGTGGGTAGGGGAGAGTTGCCTTCTAAAAATCATTTTTAAGTGGTTTTCTTCATGGAAAATGCTTTGTACTCTTCATCAAATGATTTCTCTTCCTAAAACCATTCTTTGAGGGTGTTTTAAGTGTCCCCATGATGTTGTTAGAGGCACGTCATAGGAAATATGGAAGTATGATTTTTGTGACACTTGCAACACTTGTGGTCAAGATGAAACACTTGTGGAGAAGATGCGGCACTTACAACACTTGTAATGACGACACTTGCGACACTATTGAAGTGAGTAATTTTGATGTGTAATAGATTTCCCCTGAAAGAGCGAAGTTAGAAGATGAGAACTGATGACTGAAGTACTTTGTAGACTTTTTCAAGCAAGGGTAAGGACGCATAAAACCTGGTAGAAGCTGCACACAACCATTAAAAAAATATTATGACATGTTTCAAACCCAAGGCAGGCATACCTATGCTTGGGTGATAAAGACTTGCAAGGTATGGCCGCCATAAAATACACTGCAGATCCATAATTATATTGATAAAAAGGTATAGCCACTAAGGATAAAATGTGGATCTATACTCCTATGACCTGAACTGGTCGTAGCCACGAAGAATACACAGTGGATCTATGAGATGACAAGACATAGCCACGACCAATACAAAGTGGATCTATGTAACAGTATATGTGTCAATGTTCAAAAGAAACTCCATCACAACCTGGGCAAAGTACATATAAGAGTGATGACTCAACCCAGGGTCTTCTTTACCGATCCCGATGTAGTACGAATCTAACCATGTGAATAGATGTCATGATGTCGAACATGGAAGAAACCACTTGATTATCGGTCAATGAGGTAAACTGTTAATAAGTGTGAGGGAAATCACCATCGATGTCAATGATTCCCAAGGTACCCTAGTACATTCTAGCGAATGTGAAAAAATGAGCTGAATTCGAACATCTGTGGAATAATCCGATCAGGGGTCAATTATGTAAACCCACTGTCGGAAGCGAGGAGGCCTGCCATTGAGGCATGCAGGTCCCAAGGTAATAACTAGTTTCTAAGTCTAGTTCTTGGATAATGTGTTGAGGTCGATAGGAACAGACTCGTCGCAGGAGGGTCGTGATGTATCCCCCATAAATGACATGAAACTGACATAGAGATGTAATTGGTGGATCAAATGAAAATGGAATGACATGGGTATTGAAACAGGAATTTGTCATGGTTGGCTCTTGAGGCAGATACTTCCCTTGAACACTGAGGCATGACAACAGAAACTTGACAAGGACCAAAACTTGATAATGCAACAGATATTGTGACTTTCTTTGGGTGACCTAAAGGAGTAAAGAAACTCACATGATTGGTTCAGTGCAGAGGTTCGACAGATATAAAATGCGTGCAAATATAAAATATCGTGTTCAAGGGCGACTGCAAGAATTACTAGTAATGTTCTCAAAAACTGCTTAGCTTACTTCCTTCAATTTTTCCCCCATCCAGTTAGAAGAGTACCTCTTTTTAGTTTAACGAGCTCAAGGAGGGTAATGCATGCTCGATATAACTCACCTTTGGTAAGTACCTCTTCCTTTGTTTAATGAACTAGAATAAGTAAGGGTTCGGTCCCGTATGGGCCCTTCAATGTATGATTGTTTAACGAGTCCAGAGAAGGTAAACTCGGTGGTTTTTCTTATTTAGAGAGTCTGAAAATAACTTAAAGATGACTCCAGTGTTGTCCTTTTTTGTAATGTTAGTCTCGTGAGGTCGAAAAATTATCGCTCGAAAGACGCCCTTTCAAAACTTTTAACGAGTGGGAAAGGAAGCAAGATCAGTTGGTAATATTTTCACATTTAGAGAGTCTGAAAAAATCTTAAAGATGACTCCAGGGGGTTCCTTTTTTGTTTAACCTTTACAAGTCTGAAAAAGTGATAAAAGTATACTCGGTTACATTCTCATGTTTTTACGAGCGCGAGAAAGAGAAAAGACTAAGCTTGGTATTCTACCCCCAGCTTGAAAGCTAGTGGCTTAACTCCAGAATGATCATCAAAGGCTAGAGACATGCCCCCCCAAGATTCAATTCATTCATCAACTTTGAGGTTGTCACCAATTTCTGTACTATATGGAGAAAAAGGATAAGGGTAGATGAAATGAAGGTGCAAATATGAGACCTAACGAAATGCTTGACTCGAAATCTAAGAGATCTAGTGAAAGACAACCTGACAGGAGAGGTGACTATTTCATTTTTTAACATTCTTGACAAAGGAAAATATCTATGCTTGAGGCTCTGGGTTCATTCCCTAGACTTTTGTTTCATTTTTTAATGAGATTGTTACAGAGAGGAAAACTATGCTCATAGCCTCTATTTCAGTTTTCAATGAGCTTGCCATAAAGAAGAGAAAACTATGCTCATGACCTCTTCTTTGATCATGGCTTCCAAGAGGATAACGCTCTAGAAGGACACCATGTCAAGGGACAAAATTTTGTCATGGATTCCAAGAGATCTTCATTGGATGGAAGAGTAATGCTTCGGAAGGAACACATGTCAGGGTTTGTGATAGGGGTAAGGAGATCAGGCTCCAATAGCCCTATGTCAACTACCGGATCCAAGTCATTGAAAGTTGAAGTCATGGGAGACAATGCCACATAATTGACCTGTGGCAGGGGTGATACCGACTGCATATAAGAACGATTTAGGGAGGTCATTGGGTTGATGGTCAAGTCAGGGCCAACAAACGAAAGTTGATAAATAGTCACCATTCTTCCATCATGAGGGAAAGATATTACATGAAAGAGAGTGGAAACAATATCTTTCATGGCATAGACATAATATCGTCCAAGGTGTAATTCAAAATCCAAGGGGTCTTGGACTACCATAACATCAATAAAGACAATTTTCCCTCCCAAAGTTATAGGAAACTGAGGAAGGATACCTAAAGGGTGACTGGTTCTTCTGTTAAAAGAGAACAGAGTCTGGGTAATAGACACAATCTTAGGATAACCCAAAGCTTGCCAAGCAATAAATGAAAAAATACTAACAGACAAACCTTCTTCTATCAGTGTCTGAGGAATGACCTGACCAAAAACCTATACTATAATCTTGAAAGGAATGTGAGAGGGAAGACAAGGTCCAATTAGCACACCCCAATAAAAAAATATGGCCTCATTACTTGGAGGGGTTTTCGCAGGAGATGGAGGAATGCCCCCCGTCATGGTAGATCCTATATCAACGAGAAAAACATGTGAAGAATGGGGTTTACTGTCTAGAGGGAAAGTAGGATCGATGGATAATGACATCAAATAAAGCACTTCAGTTTCATTCTCCAAGGGGTGAATGGGGTTGACAGGTGGAAACAGATCAACCACTTGGATTGCACTCTCTGATGGGAGAGAATGATTGACCGAAGATGGGATCGGATTAACCACTTTGTCAACTAGTTCAACTAAGGACATGACCATATTGATGACATGATCAACCAGACTAACCGATGAACGGACCATAGCAACCAATTTGGCACTTCTCAGAGGAGGAGTGGGATTTACCATGTTGGCACTATTAAGATGAAGGGTGGGACTGACCAATGACATGACTAGATCAATCACTTGGGTTTCACTTTTCATATGAAAAATGGGGCTGATCGATGATGGAACTAGATCAACTACTTTGGTTAGTGGTTCAACCGAGGATGAAACTAGATTGACCACCTAATCAACTGGACTGATTGGGGATGGAACCAGATTGACCATTCCATCAACTAATGATGGGTTGCAGGAAATCTTATGATAACCAGTTGAAAGTTGAATCTTTTCCAAAAGAGAAGAAGCCTCATCCATATGAGGAAAAAGGTGAGAATAATGATCACCTTCACATAACATACAAGGAAATTTGACAGTTGTCTTGTTCTTACCAATCTTAATGTCACTAGTAGACGGGGTGTCACCAACATGTCTAGCAGGGGCCAATGACATGGAAGACCACATTTCTAAGATCTTGGGAAGACCAGGGAAATCCCTTAGAAAGTGGTCACCCTTACAAAGACTTCAAGGGAATTTGGGTTTCATATTTTTCATTTTAATCTTGTCGACCTCATCAACAGTTTGAGTACGATTAATAGTAGTTGGTTGCTTGGATCCAACATCTGATGTAGTTGGAGGCTTGGTCTCTTTCTGGTTCTTCTTCTTCTCTTTCCGTTTCTTCTTATTCGTATCAATCTGTCTACTTGCTTGAGAGCTTTCACTAGGCGAAGAAGGAGAAATTGAAGGAGACCTAATGGGCGAAGAACGAGAAAGGTCAACATGAGGTTGATGTGTGGGTGGTGTGCTTACATATGAAGCACCTGCATTCGAGATCACTGGAGTGGAAAACAACCATACCGGTAACCCAATTGTGAGACCTGGAAGGCTCAAAGTAGCGATGTAAGGAAGACCAATGTTTCTGTAAGAAGGAAAAACAAAGGGTTCCCCTAGAAAATGGGTTTCTTCATTGGTCATTTTGGGAACTAACGCCATAAAAATAAATATCCAACCTAGAGTTTGCTAGGGAGAACAAATAACACACGCTAAAAATCTAGTAAGAAAGCAAGCAAACAAAACCTTCTCACAATGAGCACACTAGTTGGTGATGAAATCCAACACCGCGGGAAAAAATTAAGAAGGGGATGAGACAGAGTGAGTGGAAAAGTTACATTGATGACCTGCCTAATGGACTTACACCCTGGTGCAAGCTCCCACACATAATGGTGGGTATACCCTCCAAGGAGCCCGAGTGAGTTTGGCCAACATCGATTCCAGGTACCGTGAATACTTGCCCCTCCATATTCACCTGGTGTAAATACCCTAAAGATATAGGCCACTAAGGTTACCAACTACAATAGTTATGCCTGGGGAAATAGTCGACAATCCGATCCACGCACAAGGTCAGGGTATCTAGCCCGAAATCAACTTGAAAGGCTTCCACTCATCATTGTGGGTATACCTTCAAGGGACCCCCATAATACATGCAATATCTACACCAAGACCAACAAAGCAAGGTGAGTAACTCTGCTAGTCTCAATGCAACCTCAGGTTTGACCCTTGTGTGAGAAGGGCTTCCCAGGACAAAATGTAGCAATTGGATTTAACCGCTCCCTAACCCAAGATCCTATGTTTGTTTGCAGCTTTGGAAAGTTATCATTCACACCTATTCCAAAGCCCTACAACTAATCTAATGTAGGTTTGCTACCAAAAAAGGTAAAAATGTCGAATCAATTTTGGTCTAGCACAGGATTTTTAAGGCTGTTGTTACTCAAATGGAAAATGGCGTGGACAATATGGTGTTTTGACCAACACAAAATTTATGCAAAGAGATGAATATGCAATCTTTTCATTTCGATAAAAACTATGCTATGAGAAGGAGAAAACATTCATCATTTCAAATGCACAATATCCCAAAATGCCAAAAAAACATGCAATTCCACTACTTCAAATGCAAGAATTCAATGAAGACAATAAAATGTGAAGAAGAATCGAAGAAATGATAGGGAGAAATAGAAACCACTCAAAACTGTCCCGAACAAAACACAGCTAGAAAAATAAATTTCACATTTCGGAAAGAGGTTTCAAGCTCTAATCAAGACAAAAGAGAGTGACAAGCATAAAAAACTATCAAGAACCAATCCAAACAACTTCACAAACCAACCACAGACTCTAGGTAAAGAGTACTACAAAACAGACTGCAAAAGACTGAGCAAAAGAAGGCAATTTCATTCAAAAAAGACACTAGCGGTCCTCTAGAAGGGTGCACATAGTGTTATAACACCCCCTAAAACATTGTAGGAAAGCACTGATACTCTGGTATGGACTACAAGGGGGCGTTGGTGCTCCTAGAAACTCATAAAAATAGCCAAACATTTGCAAAAAATTACCCAGAATACATGAAAAAAGGTGAATTTTCTAGTAAAGGTAGGAGAAGGTTAATGGATGAATAAAGAATAGTAATTTATTGGGAAAATGATATCAAATATCAAATGGAATGGTGAAAAAAACCTTTGAATTTCCTCACAAAAGATTCCACTCAGTTAGATAAATGAGAAGAAAACAGTAAGTTGACTCTAAATCATCAAAGACAAAGAGTGACTTCAAGGTAAGGAAAAGACATCAAAATTCCAAACAAAAGGTGATCAATTCTTAGAAATAAGAGTGTTGAAGGCCAAGACCAAGATGAACTAAGGTTGTAAGAGTCCTGAGCAAGTGCCAAAAGAAATAAATGAACTCAGAGAATGAAACCATAGAATATTTTTCACAAAAAAGGGGAAACACTTTGGTGTAAAGGACATCAGAGCATTCCAACGCTCTGTGTAAGACCAACAGGGAGTGTCAGCGCTTTGGTAGCAAAGGAAGGGGAGTGCTAGGCTCTTAAAGTTCATAAAAATGCCCATAAAATAAAAAATTCAAGCAAACTCAGTCAATCAAAGTAAATATGATGAAATAAAGAGCCAATCAACAGATGTAAGAATCAGAGACACAGTATGGAGAAGGTCAAAGAATGAGCAAAGAACAAGAGAAGACCTAGGAAAGGAATAAAAAATCAAAGCTCCTCCCTAGTGGAGTCACCAATTTCTGTTACAGAGAAATCCCCTTGCAGACAAGTGGATTCTCTCTTGGATACTAGACCCCTATGACCAAGACAAAAAAGTGTTATTGTGGACACTGAATTTCCTTTTCATGAAGCTAAACTATCCAAAGGAGAAGAATAAAGAAGAGTAAATACCTTTTTACCGATGTTTGTCCTTGCTCGATCCATGTTGCTCTTGTTCTTCAAGTTCTTCAGAAGGTCCTGCAATACAATGAGTAACAACAGTGAGACATACTTCCTACTCTACCATGATTAGCTTCATAATGGATCTATGAAAGAAACAAGTTCATGAAACGTACACAAAATTTAAAGGAAACAGGACAAGAATAGAATTATATTAATGAAAACAAAGTGAGATGCTTACAGCCATGGATGTAGGTGCAACAACTTCACCAAGATCTCTTTGTCCAGACCCTTGCTCAAATAATCCACACATAGAATGTTGATTCTTCAATGATATCTCCCTTATGAGATCATAAGTTTGATACTTCACAATGTCTCCATATCAATACCACTCATGAGATCATACGTTTGGTATCTCTCAATCTCTATATTTCCTATCATGTACTTTTCACCATGAGAAATCCTCCTTATATAAGCTTGGAGAGGCCCAACCAATTGAGAGATCTTTGGGATAAGTTGAGGATTCCTCTCCTTTAGTTGTGGATCTTCCCTAAGATCATGCCTTGACCTCAGATTTGAATCCAACCAACTTCAGAGATTGAGGGGATTCTTCGGGACTTCAGGCCTTTCGGGCCTTTGGGACTTCAGGACTTCAACCACTTTGGCAGCTTTGGCAAATTCGACGCTTCAATACTCCGAGCTTCAACCCTTTATAATTTCTAAGTATTTCTCATTTCAAATTTCTTGAAGCTTATTTCCCCAAAGGCTTGGATCGACTTCCACCTGACCCCTTTAACATCAACGATTCATATTCACATCGGGGCCTTTTTCTATGGCACTATACTTCGCGCAAGTTGCCACTCCCGAACACCCATGAGTCACTGATCTGGACTGTTCTTGGAATCTTCGTCATTGAAAGATTAAAACTTCCTTCTACTTATGCTTCAATCCTGAAACAAACTATTAAGAAAGCTATGCTTTGTGTTCATGGCTGCAGCTTGCATCATCAAGGATTTGGACGACTGGCTGTGAGCTGAGAAAACAGTGATACCAGTGACTGAAATATAGGATGTGAGTGCTCACCCTTGGATAAAAATAGAGGGTCTTGGGGCCAAGATTTCACTCAGGTAAGATATTTAAGGAAAACCAGGGCGCACAAACGAACAAGGGAAAAAGAAAAGAACGATTTACAAGCCGAAGGGGGGAAAAATTAAGATTTGGCCTGCAAAAAGGATAGAGACATGGAAAGAATATAAACTCAGGTATATCGACACAAACCTATGGCCCTTGAAAAACTTATGTGATAAAACCTCTTCATTCAAGAATGTTCCAAAAGTTACTATATGTATTGGTTAATGAATGTCCATGATCGTCAGTCAACATATTTTATTGGATATGATACATGTTAATTCAAATGAAGGAAATTCATTACAAATTGTCGGCAAGGTCAATATAGTGCTTGAAAAAATTTTCATGGTTCTTTACCTATCACTTAAAATGGCCTATTCTTCCATTTCTCACAATCTTAGCCTTGTCAATCTTACACTCATAACCCTCAAGTCCAAATTTATTTCTCATACCTCTCTTTTCCTAAGTATGACATCATTAACATACATTTAGGGTTATGATTTTGGCATACTTTCATGTTACAAAACTATACTATGTTATCATGTCCCATCCACATGACGTTTTTGTTATCACAAAAATTTGTCCATAAATTGTTATAGGAATACAACATCTCCAAACACCTATTATTTCACCTACAGCCCCAAAAAATCATTTTCAAAAGGCAATAACTATATAAGTGGTTAGAAAACTGACATGTGTAGAAACACTACATGAAGCACGCGCAATTTTGTAGGCCAGAAAATCCAAAAGAGCGCACATGCACCCGATCTGCGACTATGTACTATAAAGGCCACAAACTCCCGTGAAATATGCATTTATGGTTCTTGGCGACCCCTCACCCGCTTCTGGTTCAACTCCCAAGTCGATTTGACCCTCAAATCCAAGCTGAATCTGAGTGGGGGGTTGGTCAAAGACCAAAGGGTGCCCTAAGGGGCCCCTTGTTCACACTAAAGACCGGTTGGATAATGCCTCAAATATTTTCTATAAAAAGAGGCCATGGGTACACTATGAATTAAATAATCTCATTGTATTGTTATGTTTCCTCTATTCTGCTACAAGGAACCTCTTTCTTTATTGGAGCATACTAGCATCATCTCATTAAGCTATTCACCTCACCTCTTGAGGGAATAAGCTTGGATTTCTTCAGCATTTACTTTCTAGTTTTCCATTTGTAAGAAGCACTCTCACATAGGGGATTCAAGAGCACTCCCTAGGAGGAAGAGGGGATCCATAAGTCTCCTGTTCTCTTTGGTGTTTTCCCACTAATATAATTTCTCCATTGGTAGCATGAATATTGGTCAATTGTTTGATTGATTTTGGTTCTAATTTCCTTATGCATTTTAGTTTTGTTTCTTTAGTTGTTATTAGCTTAGTTGTTTGTTTATTTAATGTGATTGAGTCATTTGATTCATACAATAACCTCTGTCTTGTCTAGCAGGACCAACTAGACTTGTAGGTGTCCTTCTTTTTCACACTGGAGTGATGAAAATGACACAACAAATTGGTGACCATACTGGGGAAAAGGTATCAATTTCCTCCCTATTTTGGTTGTTTGAGAACTTATTTTTTATCCATTTTCCTTGCAAGGATCATAACCGACCTAGTATTTCCTGTAAAGAGATGATTTTGGAGTTGGAATAGGAGAATTCCACTTAACATTTTCCTCCCAGACACGTATCAAAATGTGCACGGGTTTTCCACCCGACATGTGTGTCTTCCGAGCACTGTGCGCCAACAAAAGTGTGTTTCCCAGTGCATTCTGTGCACAATGCGCCAACAGGTCCTTGTTTCTCTATGTATTGGTGCCACATGCACCTCTGTCTAAACTGTGACCTATGCACCTGTCCAGAATTTCAACATTGTAAGAGTTTTTTGTGATGTTTTGAATGCCCCTAGCCTTCAAAATTTTGCTTTTATGAAATTTGTAAATGCACCACACTTATAGTCCCTTACCACATGGAGGGTTATTCAAAACATAGGCACTTAGGGGGTTAAAAAGAACCATATTTCTCCTCTTTTTCTTTCATTTTTCCACATGGATGGCTTGTTTTGATTGTAAAAGTTAAGTTAAGATCATTTAATATCACATATAAACATTTGCATTGGGACCAAAAATCAAACTTCAATCATTGAGTATTCTCTTCTCTCACACCATAGAGTGATCTTGAGAATCATAAAAACAATTGAGGGAAGCTTTCATCTCCCTTAAAACAAAATATTTAGGAGAGGACAAAGCCCCTCTAGGGCCCCCTCTTAGTTTCTTTTTAAACATCTTGAATTTGTAAGCGCCCATACATGCCCACATGTTGCAAAGTTAGGATAGTTTTGAAGCTACTTTCTTAGTTTACATCACTAGGGGAGTTTAAATATTATTGTAACAGGCCCATACATCCCCATATGCTTGCAATATAGGATATTTTCTTGAAGCTTTCTTAGATTAAATCACATTAGGGAGTTTAAAGGATTGGTAAGGACCCATATGTCCACATTCTAGTTCTTTAGGCACTTTAAAATTATGCAAGGTTGTACCAATAACATCTAGTAAGATAGGTAATCAAGATTTGTAAGGACCACAGGAAGTCCACATGTTGCAAGGTGACATCTAACTTATTGAAAATTTGTCACATTTTATCACTTGCCCACACAAAAAGTCACTACTCACTCACATAATTTCATCTCGAATTCTGGAGTTTGAAGTAGGTTTCCTCCAAAGGGATACTAAAATGCCCCACTATTTCTTGAAGGATTTATCCACTCCCAGTTAATTCAACTAAGATTGGTTCACACCGCCAATTTATCAAAACAACCACATCTAAAATTTTGTAAAAACTCACTAAGCTTTCCTCTACATGAGGTGCCAAAAGAAATTTTTTACTCTAGGTAGGATCTCGGGGGTAGGCATCCAAATAACCCCCCATTATCTGGTTCTCACATCTTCAAACATTAGAAGTTGACAAATAGGGAACTTTAAAATCCTCCAAGTCAAGTGTTCCTACACCATAAGGTAGGGAGATACCCATGAAGGGTCAAAGGACGAGGTCTGGTTGTTCTATACGTCCCCCCTTGAGGCACTGACCTCTTGGAAGGGATCCATCCCGTGATCCATTTCTGAGGCCGAAAATCTAAATGCCGCACTTTGACCGAGGTACCTAGTGGCCAAATGTTAGGACATATACCCATGTGGCAATTGTCGACTGCAATTTCACCTTGATCAGATTTTGTGTGGCTATTGAGAAATATTGCCAACTCTTTCGGGATATGCACCCTCTACCCCTCATTATAACTGATTATTTCATCCTTCATTAGTTCGTCTTCCGGTGGCTTCAGACCCCACTATTGAGTGCTATTGGAAGGTCCAGTGCTATTTGAGAGGAAGGACGTTATGTATCTTTTAGGACATGAGCATTTGTTTTCTTTGTTCTCCCATGCAGACAAAATCCACCTACCCACATGTATGCTTATTTTCAAATGATTTATGTATGATGCTCATTTGATTACATGCGATTGTGAGATATATTGTGAAGGTCCAAATTATACAAAGACTCTTGTTCATTTATTTCTCTCATCACCATTCACACCCATTCCACTTTTATAGTCAGACATCATAGGGGACCCACAAAATACTCATCATTCTAGACATTTGCAAAATCTCCCTCCTATCCTAGGAGGATTTCCTAGTTTTGCCAACTCATTGGCTCAACCATCTCACAACACTATGAGTGCTACCATTTTGGGATCATATTTTCTTGGTTCCACTTTACTTGGGTCCACTTCCCAAGGTCATCCATCCACTAGCTCTCCTTCACAAGGAGGCATAGGGTACACTTCTTCCCAAGGGAGAATTCCACCCCTGCCAAACCCCCTTCAAGGGTTAGGTGCACAACCTGCTCATACCATGGCTGGAACTAATCCTCCACCACCACTTCACATGTTGTATTTGTCCTCCCTCAACATACCAGATCTGAGTAAGCTCATGAATGATCCTATATTGCACGACCCCACGTGGCCTGCAATGCCCACCAAACTACCTTCGGACATTCCCAAGTTTGAAGGAAAGGCGGGAGAGGATCCCACCAACCATATTATTACCTTCCACTTATGGTGCTCTTCAAATAGAATCATGGATGACTCCGTCCGTTTAAGTTTATTTCAACGCACACTCACAGGTCCATCTGTTGGTTGTGGAGCCTGATTATCTTCCTGATTCAGAGGTCCTTGCTTTCAGCCGTGTTTATACCCCATGAAGTATTTACACCCCAGAAGTATGTACACTCTTCTACGCGGGGGAGTGAAGAGGGGGGGTACCCCCTTTGCAGGGTCCGGGGGGTCCATCCCCCCGGATGGGGGGTCTGGGGGCAAGCGGGCCCCCAGCAGGGGTTCGGGGGCGAAGCCCCCGAAGTAAAAATTGCCTTGTAAAAGTATATTGTAATTTCATTGTAAATCTGGACCGTTCATTATAAGGTCGCAGATCTAACGGTAGAGATTATGTTAGGGTTTTTTTCCCTAGAAGGAAACCCTCTTTTATGAGGGAAATGTATTGCGG
>ML786919.1:1150957-1162596 GCA_009831015.1 Picea engelmannii | reverse complement strand
ATTTGATGTCAAATCGACTTGGGAGCCGATCCATTAGTGGTTGGGAGGCCGACCAGCTTCATAAATGCGTCGTTTGGCAGGCGCGCGGGTTTTGCACCCCACAGCCGCGCATATGCGCTCCAGATACGAAGATGTTGCGCGCGTGCGTGCGCGCGCCCAGTGGGTGCAAAGCGCTTTTTAATTTTTTGGCCATTTTGCATAGTTTTGACCCTTTTGCTGTGCTGTGGAATTAATCCTTGTGCCATGAATGACTGTTTTTCTGTGTTGACGATGCGGAGTTCTTGTCGCCCTGTGCGGACGAAATTTCAGTGATAACAACTCTCATCCAGACATATTCATTCTCTATATTGAGGTTGTCTGCGTAACCGTAAAAAGCATCCAAGTGCTCCTCAGCAATTATGTCTCCCTCCCCACTGAACTTGGGCATGTACTTCAAGTAGTCTCCAGCAGGGAGAGGATTCATAGGATGCGGTAGGATTAAGGGGGCATATCTAGCAACGACTATGGAATCCATTCTGGTCGGAGGGGGATTAACACCAGCCATAGGGATATTGGGTAGAGGAGAACTCGGAGGAGAAGGAGTATGGACGGGAGATGTCGGAATAGAGGTTCTCACAGGAGACGAGGGGGAAAACAGAGAGAAGTCTAATGGGCCAGAATGCACAGCTGCTTCTCTCTGTGCAAGAGTAGTAACAAAAAGAGGGGTAGTGAAACCTTCTGAGAAATGTTGGTGTGGAGGCACAACTTTCAGGGAAGGGGGAGTGACAAGAATCTCTCCCTCTGACACTAGACCAGGAGGAGAAAACTCGGCAGGAACACTCTTGAAATTCAGAAAATGGGAAACCTCAGAGGGAGGTTAACTAGGAAGCTGAGAGGAAGAAAGTGGAGTTTTTACAGAAAGAGGTGGGGAAATACCTGTTTCGGCGATGGAAACTTCTTTCACAGAGCTCTTTCCCTTTCTGCGCGCTGCTTCTGAGTCAGCATCAGGTGTGGATGAGACCGCGTGTGTCTGCCTCTCAAAGCCACAGTTGATAGAGTAGGTTCTCCCCAGTGGAGTTGTCACAATGGAGTCACCAGGTGCACAGTAGCAATCTTCAAGTTTTTATATCTAATGCACCTTCAGAATCAGCTGATCTTTGTCGTTCAATCCCGGGGAAAATATTCAACTTCGTCCCCGGCAACGGCGCTAGAAACGTTGGAGTCGGAAGTCACTCTTGGATTGCTTGCAGGAGAAGAGCCCGACACCCATCAATTTAATGTCACGATTTGTTTGAAAGGGGTGATCAAATGGAAGCAAACTCGAAACAATCATCTCAACTCAGAAACTAGGCCAGGCATGCATGAACGAGTGAGGTCTTGATAAACTTCAAACAGTTAGTTGCAATAAAGGGTGAGTAGGGGGAAGACTTCATAAGGAGGGTGCAAGGGTCTGTTGTATGCATCAAGCTTCTAACAGACTGTGAAAGCAGGCATCTGAAAACAAGATCTTCTTACTTCCAAATGCGGGAAACCAGAGAAAACAACAATGCAACAATAAATCATTTATCATGACAGAACTGTGTTAATCCATGTGAATCATTCGATCATGAACTCTCTAGTCAGATATGAAACATAGATGGAAAAGGAAAACTGTCTATCATAAACCAAGAAGTCTCAAACACTGATACATAACCCAGAAATCTAGGATATTTACTGAAACTTTACAGTCGGGAGCTTAGCTCTACCATCGATGGATACAAAAATGGTGAAAACGCCTTCATATACTCAAAACAACAACAACAACGGAACCGAGACATGGCATTGAAAGCTTTGCGTCTGCATGGCTTCTGACAGTCAACCTATGAAAGATCGTGCAACTTATGTCAGACGCAATCTGGATCTTTGACAGTTCCAACGGCGAATCGACGTGCCTTAAATTCATGGTCGTGCTTTCCCATTATGGCGGAGACAATGTCTAACCACCACCAACCTCTTCAATAACTTCTTCATAGGGATTGAGGACGACCTGGCCAGCTTGGCATCTTTGGGACATGGAAGGATCCTCGCGCTGCCACCTGGAATAACTGAATAGCTTGAAGAGAGGGTATGGAGGCCAATGCGGAAAGCGAGGTTCAACAACGTAGTGACGGGGCCACAACCGCAGGGATGAAGTAAGAACGATGAGAGGCGAGAGAGGTGGCAGGGGCAATTTTAGTGAGAGACTGACATGGAGGAGAAGGGAGCGGTGGAAAACAGTGGGTGGACGATGAAATGGGGAGGGGAACCCGCGAACCATAGGGGGGAGGTGGTTGAGTGACACATGGCAGCAGGAGAATGGTGGAACAAGAGGATGACATAACGGGAGGGGGGCCCACACTGGATTATCTATATGGAAACTAAGAAGGGTGAGACTGAACCAACGCCGTTGATCCGGGCGCGCTGATCGGGGCTATCGGAAAGCTGCGTCTGCGATTCTGGACCCCCCCCCCCGCTTAAAGGTAGAAAGGCAAGGGGAGGGGGGTCCGAAATTCGATATGCGCCGCTGATTTGGGTGCACGAATCGTTGCTGCTAGAACCTACTCGTGACTTACCTTGGACGCATTATTACCCGAAACTTTGGATAAGTGGGTTTTAACCCATCCTTTTGCGTTCTAGCCCTCCTTGCAAGAAATATCGCTAACACCTTCCATAAATTTGAAGGTTGTCTTCCATACATCAATTGGTTCGATGGGAAACTGGTGGTAGCCAGACTTTAGGTCAATCTTGCTGAAGAAATTTTCCCCCTTGAGTTGGTCAAGAAGGTCATCAATCCCGGGAATTGGGTACTGGTTCCTGACTGTGATTTATTTTAAGGCTCTGTAATCAATGCAAAGTCACCAAGTCTCATCCTTCTTCTGCACCAATACAATCGAGATTTCGCAAGGGGAGGAGTTGGGTCTGATGTTCCCCTTTTGAAGAAGCTCTTGGAGCTAACGCCCGATTTTGTCATTTTCCATTAGCGAACAACGATATGTTGGTCCATTAGGTAGAGGTGCAATGGGGTTCAGATCAATTGGATGCTTGACTTGGCAGTGCGTCGATGCCCCAATGGGTGATGATAATATGTCTCTATATTCTTCCACGATCCTATCCACTTGATTCTACTACAAAGAGAGGCTCTATGTAGAGGCCATGGATGTGACAGTGACCTTCTTCTTAATGTGAGCATGGATCACAAAGAATATGAATTTCTTAGTCTATGAATTGACCTTACTGCAATTCTTAGCAGAGATTAAAGAAATACTGGTAGGCGATGCTACCTATGGTATCATGTACAATTTTATACTTGTTATCGTGCAATTTGTACTTTGATATAAGGGAAAAGGGAAATGAAGTCAAATTGACGTAACAAAAGACTATCCTATCACTGTCACCTCAGCAAGATGTCATTTTCTATTTAGGGTGGTAGGCCCAGGGGAGACGTCCCTGGTGACCTGGGGTTTTGGGAAGGGAAAGGATAAAAGGCCAAGTAAAAGTTTCCCTCTCACAAGTCACCACTGATCAGAAAGTCCGACTAAACAAACAATAAAGAAATGATAAAGAAGAAGTGTACCTGCCGGAAACAAAGCAACATGAAAACTATAGATTTGCAAGAGTACTTGTTGGTTAGTACTTCATATAATCATATAATTTCTCAATAAAATAAATTTACTAATATATTGATGAAGCAAACAAAGATATGTAGAAGTGATAATCATAAGACAATACTTCACAATAAATGCTTTATAACAACTTCAGAATGAGCAAGAATGATTAATCATCAATATCATAACACCCACATTCATCAGAAGCAAATGAGGCTATGAATTAGTCAAACTTTAAATTTCTTAAAGAAGCTTTAAATGCTGCAAGGTATGACTATAAATCAGATGAATAATAGCAACAATAAGGTTAGCTGGTCAATCTAAAATAGGGTTAGAAGGTGTTAGTTTTTCAAAGATTTGGATGTTTGAAAGTTGTGATCAAAACACTCAAGCAAAAGGTCTTATACTAGTGGATTCATAGATTATATGGAGTCAAATAAGTGGTCACAAATATTGAAGGTGCAAGATGATATTGATAGAGGCAAAGACAAGAGGATTTAATGGATGAAGTGTCGGTAGACTGAGGCTTCAACCACCAAACCCTAGGGGAAAATGAGTACTAAGTTGTAGGTAACCCTAGGCCTTAGTAGGTTTCCCTCCTTTAACTCAACGATGTAGAAAAAATGTCTATGATGAAGGACAAGTACTAGGGTGTTGCAATGGAAAGGCCCTAATAATGACTTCAACAAAGAAAATGGATCCTTGGCATAATATAGTAGGTATATAGCAATTAGAACAAGGACAATAACATGTGCTTGATCCCTAGGGTTTAATCCAACAATTTCCTTAACAAAATGCAAAGTAAGACACAATAACCATTCAAGTAAGAGAAAAATTACATAAATTTACTCACATTCACCAAGTATATAATGAAAAACCCTAGTTGTAGACTTTCCACCAAGAAAAATGAGAATTACACCAAAAATAACCTTCCTTCAACAAGTGCACACTAGAATTTCATCCAAAAACCCTAAGAAGGGCGCATATTTCATACCTCACACAAGTGTGAGTGAAATATGATGAGAAAAAGAGAGTTTTATCTCTCTATTTATATCATACCAATGACCTTTAATTTTAATTTAGGTAAAAAAAGGCCGACATGGCCAAATTTACATCAAAATATTGTTTTACAATAAATGTCATAATTAAAACCCTAAATCAAGCATAAATGATGACATCATGCCCTTTTAGGGTGATGTTAGGACCTTTTAGGGCAACATTGTCTTCTTGGAGCAAAACGTTAGGCCTTCTTAGGCCTCAGGAACCTACCACACGTGCCACTTGGCACATAACTAGCTCCCAAAACCTCCACAAGCACTGGATGACATCATGGGTGTCATGGGAAATGTCATGGGACTTCCAAGGCCTATGTTCTGGTGGAAAGGGCACAACCCCCTTGGGTACAGATATGCCAAGCTGCCTCTGGTGGAACATCCTCCTCTTCTCTGGTGCAAACCCTCTAATCTTTTTCTGCCCCCTGCTAGGGTCTCAACATCCATCTGGTGGGCTTTAATCTGGATGGAGGTATGAAATAATCATATCCCCATGTGTACCTGTCCATAAGGGCACCTGTCCATCGGGTATGATCCTGAAACATCAACAGATATTCCCTAGATGGGCTCATAAGTCACAGGGATCATAGAAATGCCAATCACATATAATCATAAAGTTTATTAAACATGTGCATAGAACCCCTTTTACCCAGACAAGTGCTCAAAGAAATTATACTAATCTACAAGCCAAGTTTGGAGGAAACGCTAGGACGATCTATTGGGCTAATTCTCACTGGATGTGGGATGTTTCCCAGAGAGATCAAATCTAAGCCATGTGAGTGGATGAAGTGGCTAAGGGATGCCTGGGAAAGGGGTGTAGTAGGGAAATGTATGGCTTACCTCTGAGTGCCTCAGTAGAGGGTGAGATGCACCTGTCATGGATGTGAATGTTTCCAAAACCATTCATTCCTTTTGTCTTTATTTTATTTATTTTTATTCAAGAAGCTAGTTAGGGGATACTACCTCGGCATGGTGACCTATGGTAGCAATGTTACCCACAAGCATATCACAGAGATGAGAAGTTTGGATCGTGATGAGACCCCCTTTCTCTTGGCTATGCCACCAAGAGCCACTACCCTAGAATGGTGACTGGATTCTGGTAATGTCATACCACTACATGCCCATGGACCTAATAGTCTGGCTCGTGATGAGACCCGCTATCCTCCAACTAGGTCTTGTTTTTTATTATTTTTATTGGTCCCTCTATTTCTTACTGAGAATATTTTTACTGCTTTCTCGGGGATCCCTGGACGAAGAATATCAAGGTTTCATTATTTGGCTTCTATCTTTTTCCATCTACTTTTACCCTCTAGGATTTTAGCCCCTTCTTCCCACAAGGTAAGGTGCAACCCTTAAATATTTGGCCAATCCAATGCCCTGACCAATGTAGTGGGATGGATGAGTGGGAGAAAGATGGAAAGTGGTTAGTATGGTGGGAGAAGATGATGGCTTCTCATGAATCCCTTGAGTAGAAAATCAAAACCTATGGGTACCAAATTACTAGGGCATCCTGTCATTCACCCCAGATATGGTCAAGTGGATAGGTAGAAGATCCAAGAACCCGTTAGAAACAAAAATAATTGAATGCACATATTTAAAGGTTTTGAGGATCAGAGTGACACATACCATGATAACCAGACTCATTACCTCATGGAGAAAGATCCACTTCTTCTACAGGACCAGGCTGAGTTGATGGATGTTTCTTTTGCTAACAAGTGGAGGCGCAGAAGAATGAAAATATGGGCCCTCCACGGCCATGCTCAAGTCGATCTGGATCTCGGTACTCCATGTCTACAACCTGTGGGCCTCAAGAAATAATCTCCTTAGTTATCCCTAATCTGGGGGATAAGATATGGATCCAAATTGGGGACATGTGCTTACCGTAGAGCGCATGAGAACCTCAACTGTTGGAAGATTGGTTGTTGTCATTGATGTCAACCCTAGTCATGGGTTTTGGACTGCAAGATTGATGAAGGTATTTGGACATGAAGGAAAATGCACATGCAGATACAAAACCCATGGATGGATAGTATAAATCATGTTGTTTCTAGTGGTGTGTGGCATGTCACGTGGATCCTCATGGTTGAGGATAAATGAATTTTTGAAGATGACAAAGTGAATTGAAGAAGGAAGTACATGTAGGCCCTGAAGATAATTAAAGAAAATAATTACAAAATAAGAAAGTGTCAGGTCGACCCTAATGTTAAAAGGAAGTGACATAAATGGTATAAATACACATAATTATACATTCATTTGATACACAAGTCGAATTTTAGAGGAAATCATAAGTAAAGAAGGCCATATTTCAAGGGAGGATGAAGTCTTTTGGTGATGTGTTCTAAGGTATGTTATTTTCAATTCATCTTACCATTTTCTCTATAATTGTTTTTCTGGAATGATTCATATGGTGCCATTTCTATTGTATTGAGAATACATATCAAGGTACATGTAGTAAAAGTTTCAGCTCTTGATTCACTATAATTATGGAGATACACTCTGTGGAAGATAGGGTTTTTGACCAGTCCTGAAGCTAGTCAATAAGCAGGTATTCTGGGTAAAACAATCATAAATTCTTCATAGAGAATCCAAATTAAATGGGACAAATTTCATTGGAAATAGTATGGATGGTAGTTTCTTTTGTGCAAGTTTTATAATTTGACGTTAAATATTGAGCGCGGGGCATTCTGTACAAGTTCGCTCTCCTGGATAAACCATAATTGAATAAAGTTTACCATTCTTTCTATAACTTATTTTTGGGGAGGATTCAAGGAGTGAAACTTGGAGGAGATTCAAAGAATACATTATTTAATATTATCTATAGGATCAGAGTATTCCAATAATTGAAGAATTACAGAATTTGAAGAAGTCTCAAGAAGCATTATCAGGATCTATGTGATGGTTGGTTGATGGTGATGATTTAATGTAAAGTTTTATTTTATCTAATATATTATTGGGTGGAAGGAAGGGGAAAGGATGGAGAGTTAAACCCTCTCTTGATATTGGAGGATTTTATCTTCCTCTTGGAGGTTTATCCCTCCCTTTATATTTGGAAGCTATAGCTACCTTTGGAAGTCATTACTTCCCTTGACCAATAACTATTGATTGTTTCTCATATATTGTGCATGGTGTATTGTGGTGTATTGATGTAACCCTTATACTATTGTTCACTTCTAATTGGATATAATTGAATGGTTTAAGTATAATTTGAAAAAGTTTTTAAATTCTACTAGATACTGATTCACCCCCCTCTTAGTATCTACAATTGGTATCAGAGCAGGTTTCCTTTAGAACAGTTTAACCACTGGAAGGAAAATCCTGAGAAAATATGGATGACCATGAGCACATTTCAAATGGGATTCAAAAATTTGATGGAATAAATTATGCATACGGGAGTGATAGAGTGAAAACTTACCTAACGGCTTTGGGAGTAGAGATTTGGTACTTAGTTGTAAATGGCTATGTAATCCCAAATAATGCTCCAAACGATCCAAATGAGAAGAATCTTATGAGTTTCAATTTAAAAGTGAGACATGTTGTTCTAGCAGCATTGGCACCAACCATTTCTAGCAAAGTGATGGGTTGCAACACTACTAAAGAGGTATGGGAAAAAATCAAGAGTATCTACGAAGGTGATCCAAAATTTAAGCAGGTCAAGCTTCAATGACATAGAGCATAATTTGAAAATTTGAAGATGAATGAAAAGGAAGATATTGCAACCTATCTTCTTAGAGTTGATGAAGTTGTTAATGCTATCAGAGGATTAGGTGAAGAGCTCGATGAATCATTGGTTGTACAAAATGTGTTGAGATCACTTCTCTTGAAGTATGATGCTAAGGTCTCTGCCATTGAAGAAACTAGGGACTTGACCAAAATGATAACGGATGAATTACATGGGTCTCTTATAGCATATGAAATGAGAACAGGTATAGAAAATGACCAGCCAAACAATGAAGCAACCTTTAAATCCATAAAGAAGACAAAATACAGGGATAATGACATTGATGAAGAAATAACAAATTTTGTAAGAAGGTTTCAGAAGGGAAGTGGAAGATACAAAGTTAAGTCTCCTCTCAAATGCTTTAACTGTGGTAGAATAGGACATATTGTTGAAAACTACTACTATAAAAAGAGAAGTCTCAACAATTAAAAGAGCTTCTACTCCAAGGATGATGACATCTCCTCAGATGAGAGTGATGAAGAAGATAATGATGGAGGATAAGTCCTCTTCATAACCCAAGAAACCCAGGATGATGATCACAAGAATTCTAAAGAAGAAGAAATAATTTGTGAAGAAGATTCAGATGAAGAAACCAACCTTGATTCTTTTTGGGGATACAAAGACAATGCAAAGAGTGAACAAGAAGATGAGAATCTTGAAAAGTTGAAGCATTTTGAAACTGAAAATAGCAAGTTTAGAAACACAAACATAATACTAAAAGGTGAATTGAGTAGTTGTGAAGAAGAGAATTACAAGATTGAAAAGACCATTAATAGCTTGAAGGAACAATTATAAGATTATGAGAAATTGAAATCAGAATTGGATCACACAAAAGGTGCGATACTATTGACAATAGAAAAGTTGAAGAAGTTTGAAAAAAGTAATGAAAAATTAGATGATATCCTTAGCAATCAAAGATCTCCAAATGACAAGATAGGACTAGGATACAATGATAGTTTGAAGACAACAAAACAAGAGAAGGAAGATGAAAATGATGAAACCAACACTCCAGAACAAGTTGAACAACAAGATAGAAGACTAGATTTTAGAAGGAATGAGACATCAAGAAGATCCTCTCCCATCAGGTATGAAAGAAATCATTATGAATGAAACTACAGAAGAATATATCATGAACCTATATGGACCACACCACAAAGAAGATCACTTACTCCCAGGTATCAAAATTTCTTTATTGGACATTGTTATACTTGTGGAAATTTTGAATACAAGGCAATCAATTGTAGAATAAATGAAAGGAATAACTATGCAAGATACATGAATGGTGAAAATAGTAGATATGGAAATATTCGTAGACCTATCAACATAAATTATAATCCATTTGAACCATGAATGGATCCAAATATTGTATGTTACAAGTGCAATAATCTTGGTCATAAAGCACGAGATTGTAGAGAGATGAAGGAAGATAATCATATGCCAAATGTTTGTATACCAACTACAACATGGAAAAGGAAAGAAATTCCAAAAAATGCAAACTGTCAAATAACATTGGTCACTAAAGAATGCAAAGAAGAAGATGAATGGTTCATAGACAGTGGGTGCTAATCTCATATGACCGAAGATCAAAGCAAATTTGTCAGATTGAAGAAAAAGGGAGGAAATGTTGCATTTGTGTTACACATTATTTTCGTCATCCCTATGACCGTTAATGATGTAAACCTATATGTTGCCTTCAGAGGGGTCAGTGGCCCGAGTTCTTGAAGAGAGAAGGGAGAAGAACTTTTCCTGAGAAAAGAAGTTGCATTTTCCTGTGTAAAAACCTTATAAAAAGGAAGTTCGCAAGCTATCTATGTATTAGGGTGCGAGAATGCCTGATTCTCGTAGGCTGCATCATAGCTAGGGTGCGAACAGTTCGCAGGTTGCACTATAAGTAGGGTGCAAGAATGCTTACACATGGAAAAATGAGCGTTTTCTCGAATCTTCTAGAAGAAGAAATTTCCATGGTGAGGTGGCATCCGAATGGTTTGGATCTTACTCATTTTCATGATTAAGTGGGATCATCCTAACCTCCTCACCTTATCCTCTTCAACTTATAAAAGGAGAGGAGATCTCATGGAGAAGGGGTTATTGATCTTGTTAGCTTTGGTTGGCTTGGAATTATTAGCTTGGTTGGAGTGGCTTTGAGATTTTCTTTGTCAAGATAGATTGTGAATATCATTAGATCTATGCTCTCAGAATTCTTGGAGTGAAAGTGTGTGGGGAATGAAGGACAGTTGGAAGGGACCTTACGACATCAAGGCTATGGTTGTAATCTCTCTTTCACATTTAATATGATACAGTAATATGATTCTTTCCTATAAATCTTGTTGTGTTTTATTGTATGATTCCTTGATCACATACATAGGTTTATACTGAGTTTATGCTATTACTATCACTTTGGTTGGTTGTGTTCTCTTACAGGTTCATCATTGTATGAGCATTGGAATGGAGCTAGGATGGTGATGGTGAGACGAAGCGACATTTAAATGGTATGTCACTCATCCCTCTTTAGTTAGTAAATTCAATATCTAAAACTTAAGGAAAGCGTTATGTTCTGGTGTGTTTTGTTCTAGATCCAGGTGGATATAGGGAGATCAGTTAGTGTCTGCACCTACCAATTAGTCCAATAACAAAATTGGAGACTCCACTGGGGAACGGATTTTTCCTAGTTAGTCTAGTTTCCCTTGCTTTGATTTCTTGTTTTCTGGTCTCTGAGTCTATGGGAGATCCATCCAGACTCTCTAGATCTGAAAGTTCACTCAAATTTAGCCCTTTTTCAAAATTTTCTTTGATTATAGACATTCTTGCACTGTACCTGTCTGTGGACTGCGAGAATCATTGATGGTCACACCCTGCTGTTAGGTTCAGTGTGAACTTCTCGCACCCTACCAATGTCTAGCCTGGGAAAATACCTAATTATCACACTGTAATATACTGCTAGGATGCAAACTTGTTTGTAAACTTTTTGGATTGGGTCTTGTCATCTTTTGATGACCCAATTTTGCTTTGATCAGCTGGATTGAGCTTTTAAAGCTTATATTGATCTCTTTACAGTCTGCTTGACATTCTTTGAGTTGCTTTTAGCCATCTTTGCTTTGTTTGGTTTTGAATAATTAGTCTCTTTATTTGAGTGTCTTTCAATTACAAAGCATGTGTTTTCTTTAGAATTGTTTAGGGAAAGATCAGATTTCTTCTGAATAGTTCGCTTTAAAAGAGAACTTTTAGTTTGGGTTTCTTTGTTTTAAGAAAGTTCATTATTGCTTTTAG
>ML786919.1:1078540-1096130 GCA_009831015.1 Picea engelmannii | reverse complement strand
GTATATCTGTCAAAGTTTGTTTCATCCAAAGAACCTGTGTACAACATGTTGCTGCTGCAATATACTCTGCCTCGACTGTAGATAAAGATATTTATGATTGTTTCTTGCTTATCCATGATACCAAACACTCACCTAAGTAGAACGTTTCTCCACTGGTGCTTCGTCGGTCATCAATACAACCTGCCCAATCTACATTTGTGTAGGTAATAAGTGATATATATTTTCCTTTTGGATACCATAATCCAAACTCTTATGTTCCTTTGAGATATCTGAAAATCCTCTTTACTGCTAATACATGGGATTCCTTTGGTACTACTTGAAATCGTGCCACTTGTCCAACTGTTTGCATTACATTTGGTCTGAATGGTGTCACATATAGTAGGTTGCCAATCATTTACCTGTATTGCCTCTGATCTGTAGACTTTGAATCATCATCTTTGCTCAACTTACAATTGGTTTGCATGGGAGTGATAACTGGTTTGCAATCTTCCATTCCGAACCTCTTTAGCATTTCTCTGATATACTTGGTTTGAGAAATAAAAATTCCTTGGTTTTTTCGATGTATTTGAAGTCCCAGAAAGAAGGATAGTTCTCCAGGTAATGACATTTCAAATTCATTCTGCATGTCTTTTACAAATTTCTGGCTTAACCTGTCATCATCACTACCAAAAATAATATCATCAACATAAACTTCAATTAATGAAATATTACCTTGACTTACCTTGATGTAGAGGTTGTTGTCCGCACTTCCTTTCTGAACCCTGCCTGCTGTAGATACTTATCCAGTCTAGAGTACCATGATCTAGGAGCCTGTTTTAGACCATACAAGGCCTTCTTTAATTTACACACATAATCTGTGTTCTCTAACAGTTGAAATCCTTCTGGTTGTTCAATGTAGACTTCTTCTTCATGTTCCCCATTCATAAAGGATGACTTTACATCCAATTGGTACACTTTAATATTTTTGGAGCATGCATAAGCTAAAAGCAAACAAATTGCTTCCATTCTAGAAACTGGGGAAAATATCTCTTCAAAGTCAATTCCTTCAATATGTGCATATCCTTTACATACCAATCTAGCTTTGTTCATTGTAACCTGTCCATATTCATTCAATTTATTCCTAAAGACCCACTTTGTGCCAATCACATTCTTATTCTTTGGTCATGGAACTAGTTCCCAAGTGTCATTTTTCTCTATTTGATCCAATTCTTCATTCATGGCCTTATTCCAAAATACATCCTTGTTGGCTTCTTCAAAACAGTTTGGTTCAATTGTAGATAAGAGTGCTAGGTGTGTTTGTTCTGGTGAATGGATTTTTCTTCTAGTCTCAAGTCCTGCATCTTTGTTTCCAATAATTTGATCTAAAGGATGATTCTTCTATACTCATTTGCTAGGTGTCTTTGGAGATACTTGTTGAACTTTCTCTTCTATTTATGTCGCATTCTCTTCATCTTCCTCTTCTACTTCATCTTCTGCTTCTTCTTTGAAAAGTTGTTCCATTGATTTGTTTTCTTTTTCCTTTGATTATGGTCTGCATGTTTCATCAATTGTTACATTGATGTTTTCCAAAACTTTCTTTAATATTAGATTGTAACTCTTGTATGCTTTCCTTGTACTTGAGTAACCAACAAGTATTCCTTTGTCCACATGAGATTCAAACTTTCCCATTCTTCCATCTTCTCTTTTGATGTAGAATTTGCTTCCAAAAACACTGAAGTGCTTCACATTTGTTGGTCTTCCTTTCCATATCTCGTAGGGAGTTTTATCAATGTTGTTTCTGAGCATTACTCTGTTTTGAATGTGAACTATTGTATGCACTGCCTGTGTCCAAAATATATCTATCAATTTGTAATCCATTAGCATTGTTTGAGCCATTTTCTGTGTAATTATCATCCATTACGATAATGTTCCTTTGTCTTTGAACCACTCTCTGAACCAATCTATGAATCCATGCTCTCATCCACTATCATATATCTATCCAAACCTGCTAAGTGTTCTTAAAAATCCATCTTTTTCCATACTGTCCAAGACTCTACTTGCGCAACTGTCCATAATGCTAACCCATTTATCATTATACTATCAAATTGTACTTCTGCTAACTGATATCTCTGAATATGTCTTTTCAAACTCTGCAAGCTACTCGAAGGATGGTTCTTTGGTCTTTCACAACTATCGCATAGACTCCCCCTATCTAATGTTAATATTACTTGGGATTCTCTAAGCCAGATGGCTCAGAACAATTCCTTCTCTGATGTGTATTCATCATCATCTTCATTGGTAGATTCATCATTGATGCAGGAGCATCTCAAGCGAGCCAATGCGGAAGCAAAAGACAGCTGGACAAGCACCTAGTGCAAATTTTGAAATTGTCTTGAAGTAAATGCGCCAACCTTAAATGAGATAATTAAGAAGGAGCGCACTTGTAAAATGTAATTGGACCTTGAGCGATCCGCTCTCGTCCTTAGTAGGTAGAAGGCATTTATAGTAGTAAATGAAATAGGTAGAATTGAATGTTAGATTAGATAGTTTTAGAGCGCAAGAGGGAAATGGGATATAGACACCCTCATTGTGTATTGTAACATCATTATTATGAATAGCATAGAGGAGAATCAGAGAGCTATATAGCAGACTCCATGTACAGAAGTTCATAATTAATACAAGAAAGTTGTGATTCAGACTCATGGTGCCCATATATTCTCTGTGTATGCATTTTTGAATGTTATGCTCATAAATATTTTACTCTTTCTGTCAAGCAATTGCTTTTATGCTATGTATGAATGCTCATAAATGTTGATGCATGCAACCCTCAACCCGTAGGTCAGAAGGTCTGCGTCAACACAGGATCTTTCTCCTTTTACTGGCCCGAAGAACTCTAAAACGACTCTTCTATTTTCCTTTCGGAAAATCTACACCCACAACAAATCCTCATGGGATCCTCCCTTTTCACTTAGGAGATAAGACTTTGCGATATCGCGAATCCTATGGTCGATCACCTGCTCACTATGACCCTGAATCCATAACTTCTGAAACAATCAACTCTGGCTTGTCGGCTTCTGCGAGTTCATGAGTTGCGATAACATACAACTCTGCTCACAAACCCTAAAATCCTGATATTCTATTCTCTGAAATCCAGAGATGTAGGACTCTGAAACGTTTCTCAGTGCTGGCCCCAAAACTAGCCTTCTCGCCTTTTAGAGACTTCAAATCGATTGACTTCTACATTGATAGTGTGCCACTTGTCTACCTCGCTGACTCCTCTGGCCCCACACTATCCTTTTAACTCTGTTAGCAGCCATTTTCATTCTTATCTCTTCCTTATAAGCTGCCTACACAAGGGTTTTGAACCCTCAATACTTGTCGCAATTCTTTAAATAAAACGACACTATTATCTTTCGCTGTCGCATACCTGCTTTTCACTTTCATTTTCACGACTACAAGCATGAAAAACTAGAGTTGGAAGTCACGTTGATTGCATTAAAATGATCTTTTGGATTGTTATAAATCTTTTTTTTTTATGTGGTCATAACTCTTTTACCTCCAACTCACTAATGGTCATCATGTATCAAAACACCAAACCTTTACTCACTTTACATTTGACCATTGTCAATATGGTTTCAATTTAGAAATGGTTGTATGATATTGTGGTGTCTTTGATCAAATCCTTGGTGCAATGGTTTTATTGAAAACATTAATTTTGGGGTCGAATCGTTGGTGCAATGTTCGATATATTGGTTTCTTTCAAATCATACAAATGCTATTGTTTATTTAACATTTGGACCAATTTTTGGTTATGAACACCATGGTTTTCAAATGGTTATTTGATATTTCATTTGGTTAAAATATTTTTTGGATATGCATTGTTATGATTTGAACAGGCGTCGTTCATTGTACAGCTGACATGATAGTTTTACATCGTTTCAATTTACTCCACCACCCTCGCACACATAAGAATTAACATTCTGCCTTGCATTGCAGGCTGCCTTTGTTTGTTTTGGGAAAACCTGCGGGAAAATGGTTCTGTGTCTACCCTGTCAAACTCCTCACCGATTACCCTGTTGACCATGTGCTATCTGCTATGGCTCCTGTAGTGCGAATCGAACCCAATGACATTCAAGCTTTGTTTTTATTTGATAATGCCCGAGAGGACCTCGAGAGGAATGGGTGGAGGGTTTTTATTGAGAAGTTTGAGGGATTCAACCTCGCGGCCGCTCAAAAATTTGCACTCACATTTGATGGATGTAGGGCCAAAGTTGGGGATATCCAACTCGAATTGAATGAGGATTTCCTCAGCTCAACCACTAGTCTACCAGCCAAAGGGAAGCAATGGTTTAAAAATTCTAAGGTTGATGAAGTGCCATGGCCGCTCCTATTTACCTCAAGGAAAATCAACAGTTGTGACAAAGGTATGCTAATTACAGCTCTTAAGTCTAGGTGGCATCATTTGTTGGCCATTATTAAGAAATTCATTACATGCGAAGGAAGATACAGTTTAGTTTTCCTATACCACCTACGACTACTCATGAGTTTAATATATTTTCCTTTAAATATGCCACATTTCCTCCTTCGTAGTTTGTATAAAATGGCTAAACGTTTCAAGAGGGAAAAGGCCGACTCCAGCCTCTTCCACCACTGTTTAATTAAAATTGTTATAGTCCATCATTTGAGGTTGAGTGGCGATTGTTGGGAATCTTTCTTGTTGAGGAATGGCTTTTCCAGTCCTGAAATTGGTCAAGTGGACAAAACCATGGTCACCGAAACCCTTTTCGGGCCTGTCGTGCCTCCTCCTACACTCTTACCCTCTGTTGAACCCTCAACCTACCCGAACGATAACCTACCCGACACACTGCCTGACTCATGTTTAAAAGACAGTGTTAAGCCTGTTAAGAGGCCTGCAAGGAAAAAAGGTAAGGGTAACAATGATGTCAATTGAAAAGGTAAGAAGGTTGTGCACTGGGTATCAAGGTGTGCTCGCAATAAGCCTAAACAAAACACAGATCAGAAACTAATTGTTTTGAGTGAAGATTCTGATTCCGAAATCGAGCGGTTTCTAACCGAGGAGTATCCATACTCACACGGCCTTTGTTCAGTCAAGCCCTATGACTACGTATCGAACCTCCCACCGTGCCTTAGAGATGACCCCAACTTCCCCGGGATCAAGCTCGACAGTGGAACTCCTGGTAATTTAAGAGATTCCTCACCTGTGATTACACAACCTAATCAACCACAGTGCACTGAATGCAAGTCTTGGCTCGATCGATATTATACAGATGTCCCTCTGCTCCAATCCAAAATCAAGTCCTTGGAGGACCAAGTAAATGTGTTAACCAAAGAAAATGACAGACTGCAAGCTAATGATAAAAGGCAAAATACCACACGCTCTGTCGTTTTAAAAAATGTAGAGGCGACCACTGCCATTGTTAACTCAAAAATAGCTTGGTCAAATCGTATCCCTGAAACCAAGGTATGGTGTTTCAAAAGTGATTTTAAATTCATTTTGTTTTCTTTGAATTAGTATAAAGGATTTGTTTGATAAATCACATATATTTCTATTATGATTGAATTGGTTCAATACGATTCTGTTTGTAAAAAATAACTAGCTACAAAATCGTGAGATTCTGTAGCTAGTCATAAAATTTGAATTTCTGTTGATTTTTCAAATGAACACAATCTGAACATCATGTATTTTTGTGTATCTACAGGTACACATGAATTTCAAAGGGAATTGGATCGATAGTGCCATCTTTGAACATGTTTTTTTTACATAGTTTTGGATTAGGTTGTTAGTCTTAGATAGGAATAGGAATTTGGGAGATTGTTCCCATATTTTTTGCAAACAGTTTTGATAATTTCCACAAGGAATGTTTTCATCCTGTGGCCTTTATATACATATTATTTTTTGTAAACAATCCATCGTTGTTTGGAGGCAGAGACTATGGATTGAGGATTCATACTGGAATGAAAGTGGATGTTTGTACGGCTTTAGCTTTCAATATATCATACTTTTATTTCAAGTTTTGTTCATTTCAATTTGTAATCAAATTATTGACTACTTTAGATATCAAAATTTGTTACAGGTTGATGTGATGCAATTTAAATTGTGTCCATTTTTTATGTCTCTTATTTTACATTACAACAATTATCATGTTTTAATTTAATGAACATAAGGTTAATCTTCTTTGTTAAATGAGCAATTATGTACAAATCTTTGCAGTGGGATTTATCTTAATGTGATTATTTGTAAACTATAAAATTGTTGTTGTTGCATCCTTTACCTCTTCTGTTGTTAGCATCCAAGAGCATTGTTGCTTCATGTTTACGCGAGGTATTGGAGAATCGGATGCGGGTTGGCCCCATCAAACAGTGAACGTCGATGCCCATGCACAGGACAAGCAGGAGATGATGATTTCAAGTTAGTTTGCTATTTTAATTTTAATAGTTTAATTAATATGAGAATTCTCTGTAGTTAGATAGATATGTAGTACAGATTACTATTTTTATTTCTTAAGTTAGATAGTTGTTGTTTCGTTTCTTTTTATAAAAACTATAAAAGTCCAAAAATACTAGCTTCGCTGCCATAAGACAATCCATATATGATTTTGCAGATTTCGATCAAAATTTGTATTCTGTAAATAATGTATAGGTAAAAGAGATTTAAGATATCAATACACTGTACATTAATAAGTAGGATTATTATTTCATTAATATTAATTAGCGAACTGTGAATATATATTAGACCTGTATATAGTTTGCAGCAACTGGTTTTCACTTAGATTAGTTTCTTTAGCTTAGTTTTTTTTACTTTCCTAGGACTTAGATTGGCCAACGGAGCCACTAAACCCATTAGAGTGGATCAATCCAAACATCTTGGGTTATTTAGACAACCTCGGACCAGATTCACTCCTCCATATGACGAGTGGTCAATTTCGCCCGCCAACAAATGGTGCTAGAAGGAGGGCCTGAAAATTATTAATGGAACGAGGCGGTCGTAAGACTCCTCCACCACCCAACCGCTCACCTATAGTGACAAGAATTCATTCAAACGACAACATCATCCCTCAAACAACAACCACATCAAACGATGATCTACAGATCATAGTTGAACCAGTAACCCCAAATCCTTCAGGTGGTGATGTACAAGAGATTGTCCGCCAATCTCTCATAAGAACACATAGTTCCTTCGCCCGTTTAAGGCAACCAACTCGACCTTTGGACCAACCATTAGATTTATCTGATATCAGAGAACAACTTGGAGGCACTAACCTCACTTTAAACCCTACAGATCCAATCCTCACTCCTGCAGCAGGAGGATCCGGTATACCACCCTCACCACCTCCATCATCCCCTTCTTCTTCTAGAGAAGACTCTTCTAACGAAGGAAGTTCCTCATCCCAGCCTTCGACACCGCCCACACCAATGGCCAACCAGAACAATCCTACCAGACCATGGCTCGACCAAGATGCAGTAGTTGTACCCGGGCCTCAGCATCCCTTACCCAAACATCCGGAGAAGTGGCTCCCCAAGTTTGACCCTGACTCTAAATAGATCGCCGAAGATCACATTAAATTTTTTATGTTATCCATTAGTGTTACACGTCAAAATTACTCAACTGGATAAGTGTCACATGTTCCTCTCAATTGTCGTAAGTGTCGCATCTTCCTTACAACTTTCGCAAGTGTCGCAAGTTGTTCACAAGTGTCGCAAACATTGTTCAAGAATACTGCCATAATGATGACACTAAGGAGGCACTTAAGACATCTCATACACTTGATTTGGAGAAGAGGAACTGGTTAACTGAAGTCAAGGAACTCTTAACACCTGAGAAGAGCTCTTAAACAAGGGTTTTGAGGGTGAGCGCTCCCCTACATCAGCCTTAGGAGCATTGGCGCTCCCCTATAAGGCCTCAGGGAGCGTTATAATTCTTGCCTGCTCCTCTGAAGGAGCACTATCCACCTTTGGAGTGTTGGCGCTTCCCTTAAGCTTCCTAGGGAGCGCTACAGTGCTCTGATGCCCATTTTAAGGGAGCGCTGCCTAATCTAAGGCAGTAGTTGGCCTGTTGAGGAGAATAAGGGGAGGATATTTCAATTTTAGAAGGCAGTTGCATTCAAATTCTTGGTTCCATCAAGAGATCCATGATCTAAGGAGGAAGTTCCTCAACTTGTTCTAAAGATAACTCAAGAGGTTAAGCTCCTCTTAACCTATATAAGCAATCTCTATGATGGTGAAAAGGGGGAAGAATTACTAGCATGAAACCTATGATCTCATAGGAAACACACAGTCAGCCAAAAGAGAGTGATCAGTGAAGATGTTGTCATCCAGGTTGTGGATCTTTCGAGCAAGGGTTAGACGAAGGGGACTTGACGAAGCTGTCGCATTCGCATCTACTATTGTAAGTACTGCTATCGTTATTCTCATTAATATGACACGCTTGGTCTGTTTCTTTGTAGTTTGTGCCTGATGTTACATGAAATTATCATTGATAGATAGATCTATTTTCAAGCTAATATCAATAGAGTAGGAAGTGGTCGTATCTTGTTTGTCTACAAGACTCAGCGAGGAGCAAAGGATCGAAGCTCAACTCGGAGCGTGCAGGGACAAACGTCGATAAAGTGGTACTTCTGTTATCTTTCATTC
The DNA here is from genome assembly GCA_009831015.1 of Picea engelmannii. Taxonomy (NCBI): domain Eukaryota; kingdom Viridiplantae; phylum Streptophyta; class Pinopsida; order Pinales; family Pinaceae; genus Picea; species Picea engelmannii. The sequence goes on along the minus strand of ML786919.1, from coordinate 1,087,499 downwards.
TCATGTGTTAGTTTGTATAGATTTGAAAGGAAGTCAGTGTCCACGTTAAGCATTTTCTGTCTTAGAGTTAAGGTCAAGCTCTTTGAGGCAATCTACCTGTCCGCAGGGAGATTTTCCTACAACAAAAACTGGCGACTCCACTGGGGAGATAGCCTCAAATCGAAACTTCTTGTTTTGATTTATCCTCATTGAACTTGTTCTATCCCTTGATTGTTTCAAGCCTGGTTCACTCCTCTTTTGATTGGTTTCATGAGCTGATTGACTCCCTATCCCATCATACTCAGCCTAATTGTCAAGATTGAATTACAATTTCTGGATTTTTTGACACTTTTGGGAGTTTTTTGAACCTGGCGCCCCTGTCCCTGTGTTAACAGAGCGCCAATGCTCTCTAATAGCCTTACACAGAGAGATATAATGCTCCTTTTCCTTGACAACAGAGTGCCAGCCCTCCTTTGGCCAGTAAACCTTCTAGAATTATTTTTTCAAGGTTTTTCCTCTGTGTCTCTCTTGCTGGGTAACCTTGTGAGTCAATCCTTCTTCTTTCCAGCTTTGACATCTGTCTTTTTATTGGAGAACAAGCATCCTTCTGTTCAGATTTTGTAACCTTATTCACTATTGTTGTTGATATTTTCTTCCATTTGGAGTTTGAAACCCATGCATTGTCTTTCTCTCCTCGTCAATTGAACGAAAAAAGCTGGTGAAGGTCATCAAAGGTCTACATATCTTTTCATTTGGTTTTAGTTAAGATCATTGTTCTTTGATTTTTTCTTTTGGGTGTGAAGTTTGATTTCTCTTTGATTGTTTCTTTCCTTTCGCTTCTTGTATTGATCACAACGAGAGGGTATATTGTTTGTATGATTCTTGCTTGTGTTGGTTTGATTTTCATTCATCTAAGAAGATATTGGCAAGACAAGCATTGTTTTGAATTATTCATTATTCATATGCAAACAATGAAAAAGCATCTTCATGATTGATTATGCATGTTAGAAGGCATCTGAAAAGTTTTAGCATCATATCAGGATTTGACTGAAGAAAATTTGCTTGACATCCCTTATTTGTGCTTGTTAGTGGAAAGAACTCTCTCTCTCCCTTAGATAGATGTTCATCGAAAAGAAATGTCTGCTTATCATATTTGATGCATTTTTGGGACTGAGTCACAATTCCATTCGTTTCACTTCCATGCACCCCTTTTTTGCGTAAAGAACAACCATAAAATCAACGCTAATTAAAAATTATTTAGAAATTTTTCTTTTCTAGGATTCTCCACCAACAGTAGAATATGCTTAGTACTTTGGATTAGGCTGTGAGCATAACTCTCCAAAGTTTCCAAAAAAAACAGTAGCATCCTGAGTTAGGGAGAGTCAAATCCAATCATCGTATAAGTCTGCCTAGGATCCCCCTCTAACACAGGGGTTACGCACGAGGTCGCATTCGGGTGAGCTACGGGGACTAACCCTCCGTGGTTTAACTAATTGTGGTGGTCAGATCATATTATTGGGATCACTTTGGGGTAAATACACAACTACTACGTGGAAGCCTTTTAGTTGATTTCAGGCTCGATACCCTGCCCATATGTTCGGATCGGACTGTCGATTGTTCCTGCCCAGGGGCTGACTGCGAATTGGTAACCTTAGTGGCCATAATATTTAGGGTCTTACACAAGGTGACGGTGACGGGAAGTCTCACTGTACCTAGAGCAGACATTGGTCAAACTCACTTGGGCTCCTTGGAGGGTAAATCCACAATTACTACGTGGAAGCTTGCACCAAGGCGTAAGTCCGTTAAGCAGGTCACCATTGTAACTGTTCCACCCTATCCCCGCCCCTTCTGGACTTGATCATGCGATGTTGGATTTCATCACCAACTAGTACGGTCATTGAGAGAAGGTCATGTTTGCTTGGTTGTGATTCTTAGATTTCTATTAGCGTATGTTGTTTCTTTTCGGTAGTTGGCCATAGATTTCTTTCACCGACTCTTTCTCGCCAACATCGACCCTCCACGTCGTTCGCGGAGGCTACAGGGACTTCCTCCAGAAAATATGGAAGGAAACAACCCCTTTACCCCCTCATTCTACGGAGGAATCTCCTCAACAGAGCGAGGTTCAAAACACTACAACTTCCCAGGAAGAAGTTCCCACTCCTTTAGAGAATTTTCGAATTGTTTCAGAGTCTCTGGAAGCTTTTCACATTCCGGAGGGATATGAACAACGTGTCCTCCAACTGAATTCCACTGGTGAATTTGTCGTCATCAATCCTTCTGACATTCCGTCTGGGTATCCTCAAAACCCTTTAGCCGATGACCCTTTTTGGACCGCAGAAATTGTTCGAAGTCCACTGCGCCTGGTGCGAGATCTTTATGGAACAGGGGAAGGTGCTGATGCACCCATCTCCTACACCATACCCCTAAACCATTTTACCGATACCACCATTTTTACAGCCACACTGCCCATTGGTCCTAGCACATCGTTCGTTGGCCCAAGGTCTACTCTTCCACTCCAGACGGCCCAGTCTACAATAGTCCCTCACATTCTAACTATTCCCGCTGGTAATGAGGTGGTCAACCAAGCTGCGATTGGCACACCTGTAACACCAAGACCTACACTCCCTTTTGGGTACAGGGCACTAAATGCTTTCACTTCCACTACTACCCAAGCCACTACTACCCAAGTTGTACCGAGAAGTTCCATACCTATCCAACAACCCGGAGAGGCCAGTATTGGTAGTCTTAATCCGCTCGGCGGCACTGGTCAGTCATTTACGTCTGGTTCTCAAATTCCAGGAAATCTAACTCAAGCTGGGGGGCATCCTCCCACCGAAGGACAAATTCCATTTGGGGGGCACCCTCATGCTGGGGGGAATCCTCAATTCGGAGTCTACCATCAACCGTATGGACAAAATGTGTCTGCCACACCTAATCCGTGGCACGTTCCTTTTCCGGGAAACCCACAGTTCTCGACAGGACAAAATTCTCAGACTCCGCAACAACCTCCTCATGGACAAATGCCAAACCCAACCTATAACCCGCAAAACCCATCTGTTTATCCTCCGCTCACACATGCTTCTCAAAACACCTCAAATCCTGTATACCTTGGTCAAAACCAACCTCATACAAGGGGGTTGACTAGTTACAATTATCCACATAACCCAGTGATTGGCCCCACTGGTGTCCCCATGCCACACTAGCATTACCCACAGGTTAATCGACAACTACCTTTTCTAGCCACCCTGGACCTTCCAAACTTGTCTCGATTAACGAATGATCCTATTTATCATTCTCCGGTTTGGCCAGCTATTCCAGCTAAACTTCCTTCTGATATCCCAAAATTCGACGAAAAGTCTGGAGAGGACCCAAACAACCACATTATGACTTTCCATTTGTGGTGTTCATCCAACTCCCTCATGGACGATTCCATTCGTTTGCGTCTTTTCCAACGGACACTTACGAGTTCTGCAGCGAAATGGTATATTGAACTACCACGCGCATCTTTTCACGATTTCAACTCCCTCACCATGTCCTTCCTCACACACTTCCAACTGCCCATTCGATACGAGATGGGTACTGAACTATTAACGTCCCTTTGTCAGACAACTTCCGTACATATCTCCGATCATATTCATGAATGGAGACGACGACGAAGGATAATTAAAGAGGTCATTCCTGACCAATTGTTAGTGGAATGGTTCACTAAATCATTGTTACCCCAGATTGCTCGTGATGTTGCCATGGGTGGCGTAGCCACCGAGGAAGACGCCATTGCCCGAGCTCATTACTTAGACTTAGTCTATTCACAATCCGGTACTCTTTACTAGTTGATACCAAATGTTGCCCATGCCACTAACGACCCATCCAAACCATCGTCTGCTTCCCACATGGATGGAGTTATTGGCTCTGTCAAAACCCAATATACTACCCAGTCGACTGGAAGGATTCAGTGACCCACTTCGACAGCCTCATCGCGATGAAGTGGCCAAACTTTTCAAGGGAAATTCACAACCCGCTGTGCTTACTCAGCCTTTTCCACAACAACAATCTTTGGTTGCCCAAACCCCCACGCCGGGGGGCAGTTCCAACCAACCCCATGATGAGGCCTCGACAAGTGCCCACATTTACATGTTTAAGGGGGTTAATCTCACCACTCACTCTGTGGCATACGACACGCCAGTTAAACCTGATAAGCCGAAGACTGCTAACGGTTCTTCACTAGACCCGTTACCATCCTCTGTTAATCCTCCATCTGTTAGCCCTCCATCTGGGCCACTTCAGATTGAGAAAACTTTGTTTGACTCTATCTTACGCCCTCCTAAGAGCACCATCCATAAATCTACCTTCAATCCTAACTCATGAGCCGCCCAAAATTACAATATTGTAGAAGATTTGGCCCAAGCCCCGTGTGCCATGTCCGCCTTGCAAGTTCTACAACACTGTCCCAGCCAATGTAGAACGCTCTTGGCCACTATCAACGTTTTCGATCCCGAATCATTAAACAACCTCATGTTTAATCTGGACGATCATCAACCGCGACTCTCCCACTAGCTAGCTTTTCAAATCGATGTTGTTGTTCATAATCAACAAATCCGCTGAACTATCCTGGATGAGGGAGCCTCTACCTGTGTCATATCTCTAGCCTATTGGAAGGGCTTAAAATTGCCTGCTCTTAACAAATCCCCTATGATGTTACGCAGTTTCGATGGGCGAGGCTTTCATTCTCATGGGTTATTACAATCCCTAGCCATTCAGTTGGACGACAAAACCATTACCGTTGATGTCGAGGTGGTCGATTCTCCCCTCGATTACAACCTATTACTTATAAGAAGTTGGTTCCGCTATGACTGCCATCGCCTCATCGGTGTTTCGATGTGTACAATTCCCCCATCAAGGCAAAATTGTCACCGTCGATCAGCTTGATTTTTGTACACCCGACGCTCGCATCCCTGCCACCAACAACATTCCTTTTTTGGGAGACCACCCAGTTACATATGAAAGCATTGGTGTTGGCTTATTGAAAGATTCTAACCTTATGGGTACTTTCCCTACACCACTTCCACCTATCGCACACCATATTGCCGTCGTCAATATGATCTCGACTATGCCTTATCAATCCTTGGAATCATCTGATCCTTGGATTGTACCTAGTCCTTTGGAATTCAATGTGCTCGATGACACTATGCCACTTAGCCCAACTGAGGCCGCATACGTAGCTATCCAATCTGCCTCACCCTATTCGAACAATTCACATTCATTGGCACTCGATGCTTACTCGGTGCCCTCGTGGTTAGATTCCCTATCATCTGCTGTTGATTACATTTCCCAAAATTTTCCTTCGGACGAATATATTATGGAAATGCTTAGCATTGATAATCTGCCTTGGGATGATAACCATCATCGATCCTCTTTTCTTCCCCCTTTGGAAGAAATTCACCAAGACATACGCTCTGTCTTCCCTCCCAATGTTACCGATGCTCCACAATCTCCCATCCTCACACAAGATACTCTCTCTGAGGGGAATATGGGTAAAATCTCTACTATGATCTCTATTGACATTTCAATCAAAGAAGGTGTCGTGGAAAACATAAACCTTGGTGCTAATTGCACACCCGAGGAAGTGGTCTCTTACACCGCTTTGTTTAAAGAATTCCGCGATGTCTTCGCATGGAGTTACGAGGAAATGCCAGGGATCGACCCTTCATTCTTCGTACACGAAATCAAAACTTACCTTGACACAAAACCGGTTCAACAAAAGCTTCGCCCAGTTCATCCCAAGAAAATCGCAGCTATAAAGGCAGAAGTTGAAAAACTTCTAAAATCTGGCTTTATCTACCTCGTCCCTTTGACAGAATGGGTCTCCAACCTTGTTCCGGTTGCCAAAAAGCAAGGGACCATCCATGTTTGTGTGGACTATCGAGATCTCAACAAAGCTTGTCCTAAGGACAACTACCCTACGCCCTTCATCAACCAAATCATCGATAATTGCACAGGGAGCGTAATCTTCTCTTTCATGGATGGCTTTTCTGGGTACAACCAGATTGAAATCTTACCTGTTGATCAACATAAGACAACCTTTATCTGCCCTTGGGGAACTTTTTCTTATCGAAAGTTACCATTTGACCTAAAAAATACTGGTGCTACTTTCCAGCGGGCCATGTCATACGCTTTCCACGATATCAAGCATATCGCGGAGCCTTACCTCGATGATTTACCTGCCCATTCATCCAATCGATCCGATCACATTGCTCACTTGCGGGTGATTTTTCTTTGATGTCGGTTCTATTGTATTCGCTTGAACCCACACAAGTGCATTTTCACCATCGAATCTGGTCGACTCCTCGGTTTCATTGTCTCCAAAGATGGGATCAGGGTGGATCCCTTAAAGATCAAGGCCATTCTAGCCTTACCACCACCTACCAATTTAACCCAACTCCAGAGTTTGCAAGGCAAAGCAAACTTCCTTCGTCGTTTCATCTGCAACTACGCCGAGATAACCAAAGGATTCATGCGGTTACTGTAGAAGAACGTCCCTTTCATATGGGATGACACTTCCCAATGGTCATTCGATGCTCTCAATCATGCCTTAACCCACGCTCCCTTGTTACACCCTCTGGAGTACACAAAGGAATATATCCTTTACTTGGCCACCTCCATTTCCACTATTGCGATGGTATTAGTCCAGGAGGACCCTAACAGCGAAGAACACGTGATTTATTATCTGAGCAAGAGTCTATCTGGACCCGAGCTCCGATATTCGCATGTCGAGAAACTGGCTCTGGTAGCCTTCATCACTGTCCAGAGATTCTACCATTACATCTTATTATGTACCACCATGGTGATCGCACACTCCAACCCCATGAACCACGTCTTGACGCGTCAAGTACTAGGGGGAAAATATTCAAAATGGATCGTTATTCTTCAGGAATTCGATATTGAGTTTACGAAGGCTAAAGCCAAAAAATCCCTAGTTTTTGCAGAGCTTATCTGTGCTCTTCCTTGTGTCGATGAAAACATTGAACCTAGAGATTCTCTCCCCGATGAATCTCTCTTCCTCATCAGCACCTCCGATCCTTGGTACGGAGACATTCTCCTCTACCTTCAAACCCAACGTTTTCAGCTCGACATCTCTCGCGAAGAGCGTCGACGCATTCATCACCACTCTCGCTGTTATCTCATCATCGGTGACACCTTGTATCGTCATGGTATTGACACCATCCTTCGGCAATGTTTGATTCACAAGGAGGCTGAATGGATTTTAAACGATTGTCACCTTGGCGCTTGTGGCAGTCACCTTTCCGGGATGGCCACAACCCAAAAAATCCTATGTGTTGGCTACTTTTGGCCCTCGATTTTCAAAGATTGCATCGAGGCCGTCAAGAAATACCCACCCTACCAAGTCTTTAACAAGAGGGCACGCACCCACCCTACTACACTGCACCCCATTATCGCCATCGACCCCTTTGCTAAGTGGGGAATCGATTTCATGTAGTGTAAGCCTACCTCAGTCGGGGGGCATGGTTACATCATCATCGCCGTTGACTATTTCACCAAATGGGCTGAGGATATGCCTACCTTCTTGAATGATGGTCATACTGCAGCTCTATTTCTTTTCAACCATATCATAACTCGCTTTGGTGTACCACGTTCCATTGTCACCGATCATGGTGCACATTTCAAAAACCAGATGATGAACGAATTACATGTCAAATTGGGTTTTCGCCATAAAAACTCATCCCCTTACTACCCTCAGGCTAACGGACAAGTTGAAGCCATCAACAAAGTCCTAAAAACCATGATCCAACGCATGGTAGGGGAAAACAAGACATCGTGGCATTTACAACTTTTCTCTGCTCTCTGGGCATATCGCACTTCTGTAAAAACCTCAACTGGATTTACTCCTTTCCAGTTGGTATATGGCATTGAAGTCGTCCTACCAATCGAGTGTGAGATTCCATCACTCAAACTGAAAGTAGAACTCCTGCCCCATACTTCTGCTGAAGAAGAACGATTCTTGTATTTATCCAAGCTGGACGAAACACGTCGTGATGCTACTCTCGTTAACGAGGCACATCAAAAACGAATTAAGAATCAATACGACAAATCCATCCACCCTCAAAATTTTGCAGAAGGAGACTTAGTCCTCGTTTATGAACAAGCTCATGATAAATTGGGGACAGGAAAGTTAGAACCTATGTGGCATGGTCCTTACATTGTGAAGCATGTTCTACATAGAGGCGCTTACGAACTAGTAGATCATGATGGAATTTCCCTGGGAGAGCCCCGAAACGGGATTTACCTTAAAAAGTACTATGCCTAGATCACCTAGCATCTGTACTTTGTACATTATTGTATTTTAGTTTGGTGTGTCTATTTCTTTCGCGTGCTCGAGTCTTTACCTTTGCCACTCATGACTGTGCTTTTGTTTTCATGCGTAGATGACATCTTCCTTTCCTATCTTTTTTGGGTTCGTGGATGGTGCTAGTCGACATACCCAAAACATTGCTTCGACAACATGGGTTATTTACCAATTTGATGAGGTGGTGAGTTCAGGAGGTATCTGCTTAGGACCAGCAACCAACAACATGGAAGAATATTATGCTGTCATTGGACTGTTGACCCAAGCCTCCTCTCTAGGTATCTCTCGTATCATTATTTACTTAGACTCCCAACTCATGGTCTATCAACTCAACCACATCTACGCTATCCGTAGTCCTATCCTGCTACGTCTCCACTTACAAGTTCGCCGCCTTGAACGAATGTTCGATTACATTGAATATAGACACATTCCAAGAGAACTTAATAGTGTTTCATATTCGTTAGCTAATTATATCATGGATCGGTATCTTTCCCACATATAAGGTTTAAGGAAAGCAAAACTATACATTACATGTAAATTAAAACACATCACAAACATCATCATGTACAAATCATTGGGACTGTAAAAAACTTGAAACTGTATATATATATATATATA
>ML786919.1:1062364-1074771 GCA_009831015.1 Picea engelmannii | reverse complement strand
CCTTCTTATCAATACAATTATGGATCCGCAGTGTATTTTATGGCGGCCATATCTTGCAAGTCTTGATCACCCAAGCATAGGTATGCCTACCTTGGGTTTTGAAACATGTCATGATATTTGTTGGATGTTTGTGTGCAGCTTCCATCAGGTTCTCCGAGTCTATGCCCTTGCTTGAATGTCTACAAAGCATTTCAGTTATCGGTTCTCATCTTCTAACTTCATGCTTTGGGGGGCAATCTGTTACACATCAAAATTACTCAACTGGATAAGTGTCGCATGTTCCTCTCAATTGTCATAAGTGTCACATCTTCCTTACAACTTTCGCAAGTGTCACAAGTTGTTCACAAGTGTCACAAACGTTGTTCAAGCATACTGCCATAATGACGACACTAAGGAGGCACTTAAGACATCTCATACACTTGATTTGGAGAAGAGGAACTGGTTAAATGAAGTCAAGGAACTCTTAACACCTGAGAAGAGCTCTTAAACAAGGGTTTTGAGGGTGAGCGCTCCCCTACATCAGCCTTAGGAGCGCTGACACTCCCCTATAAGGCCTCAGGGAGCATTATAACACTTTCCTTCTCCTCTGAAGGAGCGCTATCCACCTTTGGAGCGCTATCCACATTTGGAGCGCTGGCACTTCCCTTAAGCTTCCAAGGGAGTGCTACAATGCTCTGATGCTCATTTTAAGGGAGTGCTGCCTAATTTGAGGCAGTAGTTGGCCCGTTGAGGAGAATAAGGGGAGGATATTTCAAGTTTAGAAGGTAGTTGCATTCAAATTCTTGGTTCCATTAGGAGATCCCTGATCTAAGGAGGAAGTTCCTCAAATTGTTCTAAAGATAACTCAAGAGGTTAAGATCCTCTTAACCTATATAAGCAATCTCTATGATGGTGAAAAGGGGGAAGAATTGCTAGCATGAAACCTATGATCTCCTAGGAAACACATAGTTAACCAAAAGAGAGTGATCAGTGAATTTGTTGTCATCCAGGTTGTGGATCTTTCGAGCAAGGGTTAGACAAAGGGGACTTGACGAAGTTGTCACATTCGCATCTACGATTGTAAGTACTGTTGTTGTTATTCTCATTAATATGACATGCTTGGCCTGTTTCTTTCTAGTTTATGTCTGATGTTACATGAACTTATCATTGATAGATAGATCTATTTTCAAGCTAATATCAATAGAGTAGGAAGTGGTCGTATCTTGTTTGTCTACATGACTCAGCGAGGAGCAAAGGATCGAAGCTCAACTTGGAGCGTACAGGGACAAACGTCAATAAAGAGGTACTTCTATTATCTTTCCTTCTCATGTGTTAGTTTGTATAGATTTGAAAGGAAGTCCGTGTCCACGTTAAGCATTTTCTGTCTTAGAGTTAAGGTCAATCTCTTTGAGGCAATCTACCTGTCCACAGGGAGATTTTCCTACAAAAATTAGACTCCGTAATGTCAAGCATGAAGATGTAGTCTGTAGATTGTTCCCCTATACTTTCGAGGGTAATGCCTCTACCTGGTACTTTTACCAGTAGCCCCATACGATCGCGTCATGGGAGAAGTTTGAATCCTTCTTTCTGGAGAAGTTTGGAGATGATAAGTCCCCAGAAGTTCTAGTCATGGAGCTTTCTAGTTTAAGAATGAACCCCAAAGATAAAATCAAAGACTTTAACCAGAGATTCTTAACATTAAAGAACCGAATCCCTACGGATTCGATGCGTGCTGAGAATCTTATCATAGCATACTATACTAAAGACTTACATCAAAGTATAACCATTTGGGTAAAGTGATCTAAGAAAGCTACGTTGTTAGAGGCCTTCGAAGAGGCCAATCAGATTGAGAAAGACATCCTTAGCTTAAAAGACACTACTAGCAACGAAATAGAGACTAGTTCATTTTCCAAAAAGAAAATCGAAATCCTCCCTAGACCTGCCCAAAATAAAACACAACCTGAAAGCTCAGATTTAGAAAACTTAACAAAAGTCGTTCAAAAACTGTCAAATCAATTTATAGATTTGAAAAGGACGACCAAAGAAGATTCTTCGAGCAAAGGACCTTACAAACTCCTGTTTAGGAATCCTTTTCCCACCAATCGACCTAATTCAAATACCGAGGGCCTAAATTTAGAAAGCCTGCAATTTGCCATTCAAACAATTCTAGAAGCCCAGGATAACTTGATGCCCCCTGAGATCCCTGAGGAAGTAGTTGAAAAAGAGACAGTTGAAGAATATGAATCTTCTACGAACATTTTTGGACACTTCTCAGATAACATTTTTCAAGCTAATTTCGAGACAGTACATCCCTACAATACTAGGAGTAAGACAACAAACAAACCTTCTTCTGAAAACACTACGACTTCACCCCCAAAACAGTCTAAACCAGCTGAGAGTAAACACAATCATGTAAACCCAAAATTAGATTATGATTTAGTTGAAGATCTAAAAAATTTAAGGGCTAACATTTCTGTTTATGAATTATTAAAATTCCCGTTTTTGCTACAAAAAATGTTGCAGAATATCGCAGAGAATAGAAAAAACGGTAATCCAAGCAGTAACAAAGTTTTTCAGAATAACCCAAAAGTTCCTCAGAAGGCCTCCGCTAAGAACAATTCTGATCCTCAAGAGAAGAGAGACCTTCCTGTAAATAATGTAATGAATGTAGATAAATTAGCTTTAGAGGCTGTGAGTAAAAAGCCACAAGCTTCCACCATTAGTACTCTCAGAAACGTCCCTCCATTTTTGTTAAATTTTGAAATCTTTAATAGGAATGTGCACAATTGTATGGTAGACTCAGGAGCGTCATCCAATGTAATTCCATGGTCTGTGTGTCAGAAGATTAATGCTGAAGTTGAACCATCCACCTTAAAGATCATTTAACTTGATCGAACTAGTGTTAAGGTTATGGGCGAATTAATGAATGTGCTTATAAGATTATCATCTAACCCCAAAGTTTATCAAGTGATTGATATTATTGTTGTGGATATTCCAGAAGTTTATGGTTTATTTTTTAGCAGAGATTGGTCAGAGTAGCTACATGGCTATTTCGCGACAGATTGGTCTCACTTGTGGCTTCCCGAGAATGGAAAGCCCAACAAAATCAAGGTAAATCATGAACGTTACCTAAAGTTCATAGTGGTAGATTTAAATGATCCCAATGAACCATTTACACCTTCTGCCGATTCACCTGAAATACAAGGGATGGATACCTTTTTTGGCAATTTCATGTCCGAGACTTCAGTTATCACTAACCCGGAGCAGTAGTCCGAGATTGTGGCATATATGCAGCCAGCAGTTTCTACACAATGGTCTGATGCACTCGATAAAAATAAAATATGGTCTCTTTACTTTGACGGGTCAAAGTCCAAGGAAGGAGCTGGTGCGGGATGCGTTATTATTGATCTAGCAAGTAACAAAACCCTGATTGCATGCAGGTTAGAATTTGAATGTACAAACAACACAGTAGATAATGAGGCTTTATTGCAAGGCTTCAGAAAAGCATTAGATATGCTTCAGAAAAGCATTAGATATGCTTCAGAAAAGCATTAGATAAAAACATTCAAAATTTGATTGTCTTTGGCGATTCAGAAATCGTGGTTAGACAGGTAAGAGATTCTATCCACTGTTTATCCCCGCATCTCAAAAGCTACTAATCTGAGGTATGGAATTTGATGAATAAGTTTTCTGCTTTTAACATAAATTCTATTCCTAGATTGAATAATTCGGAAGCCAATTTGTTAGCTAATGTAGCTTTGAAACTCTTTCCTGTAGAAGGTTTGTCCTCGAATGCATTCCCCGTTGAACTGTTGTTCAAGCCATCCGTTCCCGACAACATCATGAATTGGAGAATCTTCGACGACGATCAACAAATTATTAGTTTCCTGCATATGGAAGAAACTTTCCAAGGCACAGTGATCAACGAATGCACTCATGACGAGAATCTTCACGATTTCACGGTAACACCAGATCCGAGATCTCCTGAATCTTCATCGGACATTGTAAATTCTATACCTAAATCTGTAGTTAGATTAGAAAAATTTTATGATCTTCAAGACAAATTCAAAAAATTGGTCAACTGTAAAACAAATAGTTCCTCTTTATTGTATGAAAAAGTAAACTTGGGAACTAATGATAATCCACAGTGCATTAATTTAGCGGTGGGGTGTTCTGAACAAGAGAAAGCCACGCTTATTAAATTGTTTAAGGAATTCAAAGATGTGTTTGCATGGATGTATGACGACCTAAAGACCTTTGATCCTAACATCATACAACACATCATTCCTATGAAACCCCAAACCTTGTCGTTTCAACAAAAGTTAAGAAAAATGCACCCTAAGCTCGAACTGACCGTCAAAAAAGAATTAAATAAACTCCTTAATGCTAAGATAATTTTCCCAGTTAGGCACACACAATGGGTTTCTAACCTTGTCCCTGTTCGGAAGAAGAATGGTGAAATCCGACTATGTGTCGATTTCTGAAACCTTAATCGAGCGTCTGATAAAGACAACTACCCTGTCCCACCCATGGAACAAATCCTTCAACAGGTATCTGGTTCTGAAAGACTACCTTATTGGATGGTTTTTCAGGGTACAACCAAGTCCTGATGTCTCCTCCAGACCAACTTAAAACTACCTTCCGCACTTCATGGGGCACCTACGCTTATAAGAAAATGCCCTTTGGACTCATTAATGTTGGTGCCACTTTCCAGAGAGCGATGGACATCGCTTTCCGAGGCTTAATCAATCAATCCGTCATAGTTTACCTAGATGATGTTACTGTATTCTCGAAAAACAAAGATGATCATCTAGCTCATTTGAGATCCGTTCTACAGCGATGTCGTAAATACGAAATTTCATTGAATCCTAAAAGATCTATCTTCGCAGTAGAACAAGGTAATCTCTTAGGATTTATTGTGTCAAGGAAAGGGATGATTATCAACCCTGAAAGGACTCAAGTCATCTTGAAACTTCCCCCTCCCTCATCCAAAAAGTCTATGCAGTCTTTCCTAGGCCAGATAAACTTTGTTAGGAGATTCGTCCCCAGTTTCTCAGAAATGGTGAGACCTTTACATAATTTAATTAAGAAGGACGCACAATATCATTGGGGACCCTTAGAAAACCAAGCTTTTAATTCAATAAAAAAGGCCATAATATATGCTCCTTCTCTCATGAGCCCCAAATTTTCGCAAGACTTCATGCTCTAGACATTTGCTTCTGACCGCTCCTACGTTGCTGTCCTAACTCAAAAGAATGCTGAAAATAATGAAGTCCCAATTTCCTTTATGAGCTCTGCTTTCAAAGGTGCAGAACTTAATTACCCAGTGGTAGATCAACAGGCCTATGCTGTTTTTAAAGTAGTAAAGCACTTCCGATCTTATCTTTTGAAATCTAGGACGAAAATTATTGTCCCTTACCCGACCGTCAAAAATCTGTTAGTGTAGAAAGAACTAGGTGAAAAGAGGGCGAACTGGGTCACTTCCTTACAAGAGTATGATATAGAAATCACCCCAACACAAATAGTGAGAGGCCAAGGGTTATGCAATTTAGTCACTGACTCAGCAGTAGGATAGCAAGAAGAAAACGATGTGTCAAACCCAGGACAGCACAACCAAAATTCAACCTGTTGTGTACAAAACTTTGTCAGTCCCTGGTATGACGATATAAAATTCTATCTTGAGCATGGGTCAGCCCCCCATCACTTGGATCCTACTAAAAGAAGAGCGTTAAGATTAAAATCTTCCTCCTTTCAGTTGATTAATGGTATTCTGTTTCGTCAAAATTTTGATGGACTACTAATGCGTTGTCTTGAGAAAGATGAAGCAGAAAAGGTCTTATTAGAATTGCACGCAGGAGAAGCTGGTGGGAATTTTGGTGGGGATACCACTTTCCATAAAGTATTAAGAGCAGGTTATTAATGGCCTACACTTTTTAGATATGCTCATGCCTTGTGTCGTAAGTGTATTATTTGTCAAAAAGCATCCGAACGGATATAGAAACCAACCTTCCCTTTGCAGCCTGTTTTAGTAGACTCCCCTTTTTAGCAGTGGGGTCTTGATATTATAGGTCCAATTAATCTGGCATCCTCACAGCAACATAAGTTTATCATAACAACCACAGATTACTTCACCAGGTGGTCTGAAGCTTCCCCATTAAGAGCTGTAAATACCAGTCAAGTAGTTTCCTTTTTAAATTCAAATATTATTACTCGTTTTGGTATACCTAACTGTTTAGTATTCGATAACGCTTCCTATTTTTCATCTCTTGAGATGAGTGAGTTCGCTCTAGAAAAAGGAATTAAATTAAAATATTCTGCCAGCTATTACCCTCAAGGAAATCAATTGGCAGAATCAACTAATAAGAATCTGATTAAAATCATCAAGAGAACGGTATCTGAAAATCACAATAAATGGCATAATGCACTGTTAAACACAATCTGGGCTGATAGAGTAACTCTGAAAATGGTTGTAGGTAACTCTCCCTTCTTTCTCGTCTATGGCAGAGAAGCAATTCTGCCACCACATATTCTTCTTCCCTCACTGCAGCTATCATAGAAAATACAAGAAGAGAACTGCCCCCCTTTGGAGAATTGAATTAACGCTTTAATAAAACTAGAAGAGGTAAGGGCTCAAGAAAAACGGAAGTTGGATCAGCATCAACTTGTGGTTAAGAGCTGGTTCGATTCCATCTCTGCCTCTGACAGGAACTTTGAAGTAGGTGACCTTGTTCTAAAATGGGACAAACCACATGAGGGAAAGGGAGAGCATACGGAGTTTCAGAACTTATGGCTAGGACCATTTTTAATTGCTGAGAAACTGGGTCCCATCTCTTTCATATTACAGAGTCTAGAGGGACAACCAGACACCTATCCAGTGAATGGCCAAGCTCTAAAAATATATTTCTCTTAAGGACAACCCTGTGTACACTTTGTAAATATTTTTCCTTCGTTTATTTTTCATTTTCTTTTGCTGTTTTGGTTTTGATTTCTCCCTTACGCTTATCAGTTTTTACTTTTGAAATACACATACCTGCATTATGAACTGTTCAGACAAAGAAAACAGAAATTTTTTTCCTCTGAAATGACTGCTGAAAAGTTGTATAAACATCAATTATGATATGCTTTTCAAATTTACAGCCATGTTAAAGAAAGCCTGTTGTTTGAAAGAAGTTTATTGATTTCAATCTGTAATTGAAGCCTGTCACGATCATCCATTTTATTCTTACGCTGTCCCTGTTCCTTAAGGGAACAACTCAGAATATGTCTCCCTACCTTCGAAGGTCGATTTTGTAAACAAACCATCTCTAGATCTTAATGAAGGAAAGTTAAAAAATTCTCTCAAGGTCTGTAATTTATTAAAGTATGCCCAAAATATCATAATTTTCAGTGTCACCCTGCTCAATTATATATCTCTAAAAACCAAATAAATCATTAAAGAGTTGTGGGAAGTGCTGGTAAACCCGTCGGGATACTGAACAGGTCTACTGGCAGCGGGTAAATGCATGCATGATGCCAAGATAACTTTGTCGGGGTCCTGAACAGGCCTGCTGGCAGCGAAGCAATGTCGGGTATATGAAAATTCGCAAATATGGAATTTCTTGACCTTAAAATGTCATTTATTCTGATCTGGAACTTCTTGGTAGGATACGGATATCAGAGTGGGATAAATGGAAACCCTGTCGAGGCTATGGACGCCTGCTAGCAGCAGTGGCTCTGTCAACAGTATTGAAGATTTTATCCTTAATATCATGACTCACTTTTATTAAGACTGTCATCAGTTTTCATCTTTTAAAATAACTAGTTGGAATTTTTATGATTGATGACGATGTTTAAACAATTTTCTGGTTGTTTTTGAGTTAGAATCATTCTCATTATATTAATCTGAACTTGTTCGTTTGGCAGATATAACTGCTTCTACCAGTGTGTCATCATTGTTGGCAGCCATTTTCATTCTTATCTCTTCCTTATAAGCTGCCTACACAAGGGTTTTGAACCCTCAATACTTGTCGCAATTCTTTAAATAAAACAACACTATTATCTTTCACTGTCACATACCTGCTTTTCGCTTTCATTTTCACGACTGCAAGCGTGAAAACCTAGAGTTGGAAGTCATGTTGATTGCATTAAAATGATCTTTTGGATTGTTATAAATCTTTTTGTTTATGTGGTCATAACTCTTTTACCTCCAACTCACTAATGGTCATCATGTATCAAAACACCAAACCTTTACTCACTTTACATTTGACCATTGTCAATATGGTTTTGATTTAGCAATGGTTGTATGATAGTGTGGTGTCTTTGATCAAATCCTTGGTGCAATGGTTTTATTGAATACATTAATTTTGGGGTCGAATCGTTGGTGCAATGTTCGATATATTGGTTTCTTTCAAATCATACAAATGCTATTGTTTATTTAACATTTAGACCGATTTTTGGTTATGAACACCATGGTTTTCAAATGGTTATTTGATATTTCATTTGGTTAAAATATTTTTTGGATATGCATTGTTATGATTTGAACAGGCACCGTTCATTGTACAGCCGACATGATAGTTTTACATCGTTTCAATTTACTCCACCACCCTCACACGCATAAGCATTAACGTTCTGCCTTGCATTGCGGGCTGCCTTTGTTTTTTTTGGGAAAACCTCTGGGAAAATGGTTCTGTGTCTACCCTTTCAAACCCCTCAACGATTACCCTATTGACCATGTGCTATCTTCTATGGCTCCTGTAGTGTGAATCGAACCCAACGGCGTTCAAGCTTTGATGCTATTTGATAACGCCTGAGAGGACCTCGAGAGGAATGGGTGGAGGGTTTTTATTGAGAAGTTCGAGGGTTTCAACCTCGCGGCCACTCAACAATTTGCACTCACATTCGATGGATGCAGGGCCAAAGTTGGGGACATCCAACTCGAATTGAATGAGGATTTCCTCAGCTCAGCCATTGGTCTACCAGCCAAAGGGAAGAAATGGTTTAAAAATTCTAAGGTTGATGAAGTACCATGGCTGCTCCTGTTTACCTCAAGGAAAATCAATAGTTGTGACAAAGGTATGCTAGTTACAGCTCTTAAGTCTAGGTGGCATGATTTTTTGGCCATTATTAAGCAATTCATTACATGCAAAGGCATATACGGTTTAGTTTTCCTATACCACCTACGATTGCTCATGAGTTTCATATATTTTCCTTTAAATATGCCACATTTCCTCCTTCGCAGTTTGTATAAAATGGCTAAATGTTTCAAGAGGGAGAAGGCCGACTCTAGCCTCTTCCACCACTGTTTAATTAAAATTGTTATAGTCCATCATTTGAGGTTGAGTGGAGACTGTTGGGAAGCTTTCTTGTTGAGGAATGGATTTGCCAGTCCTGAAATTGGTCAAGTGGACAAAACTGTGGTCACCAAAACCCTTGTCGGTCCTGTCGTGCCCCCTCCTACACTCTTACCCTTTGTTGAACCCTCGACCTACCCGAACGATAAACTACCCGACACCCTGCCTGACTCGTGTTTAAAAGACAATGCTAAGCCTGTTAAGAGGCCTGCAAGGAAAAAAGGTAAGGGTAACAATGATGTCAATTGAAAAGGTAAGAAGGTTGTGCGATGGGTATCAAGGTGTGCTCACAATAAGCCTAAACAAAACACAGATCAGAAACCAATTGTTTTGAGTGAAGATTCTGATTCCGAAATCGAGCGGTTTCTAACCGAGGAGTATCCATAATCACACGTCCTCTGTTCAGTCAAGACCTATGACTATGTATCGAACCTCCCACCGTGCCTTAGAGATGACCCCAACTTCCTTAGGATCAAGCTCGACAGTGGAACTCCTGGTAATTTAAGAGATTCCTCACCTGTGATTACACGGCCTGATCAACCACAATGCACTGAATGCAAGTCTTGGCTCGACTGATATTATACAGATGTCCCTCTGCTCCAATCCAGAATCAAGTCCTTGGAGGACCAAGTAAATTTATTAACCAAAGACAATGATAGACTGCAAGCTAATGATAAAAGGAAAAAGACCACAGGCTCTGTCGTTTTCAAAAATGTAGAGGCGGCCACTACCATTGTTAATTCAAAAATAGCTTGGTCAAATCGTATCTCTGAAACCAAGGTATGGTGTTTCAAAAGTGATTTTAAATTGATTTTGTTTTCTTTGAATTAGTATAAAGGATTTGTTTGATAAATCGCATATATTTATGTTATGATTGAATTGGTTCAATACGATTATGTTTGTAAAAAATAACTAGCTACATAATTGTGAGATTCTGTAGCTAGTCATAAAATTTGAATTTCTGTTGATTTTACAAATGAACACAATCTGAACAACATGTATTTTTGTGTATCTACAGGTACACATGAATTTCAAAGGGAATTGGATCGATAATGCCATCTTTGAACATGTTTTTTTTACACAGTTTTGGATTAGGTTGTTAGTCTTACATAGGAATAGGAATTTGGGAGATTGTTCCCATATTTTTTGCAAACAGTTTTGATAATTTCCACAAGGAATGTTTTCATCCTATGGCCTTTATATACCTATTATTTTTTGTAAACAATCCATCACTGTTTGGAGGCAGATACTATGGATTGACGATTCAGACTGGAATGAAAGTGGGTGTTTGTACAGCTTTAGCTTTCAATATATCATACTTTTATTTCAAGTTTTGTTCATTTCAATTTGTAATCAAATTATTGACTACTTTAGATATCAAAATTTGTTACAGGTTGATGTGATGCGATTTAAATTGTGTCCATTTTTTATGTCTCTTATTTTACATTATAGCAATTATCATGTTTTAATTTAATGAACAGAAGGTTAATCTTCTTTGTTAAATGAGCAGTTATGTACAAATCTTTGTAGTGGGATTTATCTTAATGTGATTATTTGTAAACTATAAAGTTGTTGTTGCTTCATCCTTTACCTCTTCTGTTGTTAGCATCCAAGAGCATTGTTGCTTCGCATATACACGAGGTATTGGATAATCTTATGCGAGTTGGCCCCATCAAATAGTGAATGTCGATGCCCATGCATAGGACAAACAGGAGATGATGATTTCAGGTTAGTTTGCTATTTTAATTTTAATAGTTTAATTAATATGATAATTCTCTGTAGTTAGATAGATATATAGTACTGATTACTATTTTTATTGCTTAAGTTAGATAGTTGTTGTTTCGTTTCTTTTTATAAAAACTATAAAAATCCAAAAATACTAGCTTCGCTGTCATAAGACAATCCATATATGATTTTACAGATTTCGATCAAAAATTGTATTCTGTAAATATTGTATAGGTAACAGAGATTTAATATATCAATACACTGTACATTAATAAGTAGGATTATTATTTTATTAATATTAATTAGCAGTTGTTTTTCACTTAGATTAGTTTCTTTAGCTTAGTTTTTTTTACTTTCCTAGGACTTAGATCAGCCAACGGAGCCACTAAACCCATCAGAGTGGATCGATCCAAATGGCTTGGGTTATTTAGACAACCCTGGACCGGATTCACTCCTCCAGTTGATGAGCGATCAATTTCGCCCGTCAACAAACTCCTCATGACTTCACGTTTCATGATTTCGTGAACTTTGATACCAAGTCTTTGGCCCTTCTACTCATGAAATATCGATAGGCGATTTCATGAGTGATCCAATGACTCCTTGTTGACTTGGATTGATGGCTCTGCCTCTCCTGAGCTTGCATCTTTTGAACTCCCCTACTCCTTCATGAGATCTGACGACTCACGGGACTTCGCAGACTCTCCACAAAGAATTCTGATCGTCCGTCTCTTTCCTTGAGAACTCATCCTCCTGCAGTTCGACATCGCTATGCCTTCTGTTGTAGGAAAATCTGCCTGCGGACAAGTAGATCGACCTCTAGAGATTGACCTTAACCCTAGACAGAAAAATGCTTATCATGGACACTGACTTCCTTTCAAATCTATCTAAACTAATGCATGAGGAGGGAGGATGACAGAAGTACCTTTTTAATCGACGTTTGTCCCTGCACGCTCCGAGTTGCGCTCCAATCCTTTGCTCCTCACTGAGAGCTGTGGACAAAACAAGATACGACCACTTCCTACTCTATTGACATTAGCTTAAAAACAGATCTATCACTAAATGATAAGTTCATGTAACATTAGACACAAACTAGAAAGAAATAGGCCAAGCGTGTCATATTAATGAGAATAACGACAACAGTACTTACAATCGTAGATGCGAATGCGACAGCTTCGTCAATTCCTCTTCGTCTAACCCTTGCCTGAAAGATCCACAACCTGGATAACAACAGCTTCACTGATCAATCTCCTTTGGCTGACTGTAAGTTTCCTCCAAGATCATAAGTTTCACATATTCAATTCTTCCCCCCTTTTCACCATCATAGAGCCTGTTTATATAGGTTAGGAAGGGCCTAACCTCTTGAGATATGTTTAG
>ML786919.1:1013107-1049740 GCA_009831015.1 Picea engelmannii | reverse complement strand
GAGGGTTAGTCCCCGTAGCTCACCTGAATGCAACCTCGTGCGTAACCCCTGTGTGAGAGGGGGATCCCAGGCAGACTTATACGATAACTGGATTTACTCTCCCTAACTCAGGATGCTAATGTTTATTTTAGAAACTTTGGAGATTTATGCTCACAGCCCTGATCCAAAGTACTACACCTATTCTACTCTTGGTGGAGGATTCTATCAAAGAAAAAGTTCTAGATAAATTTTAATTAGCGTTGATTTTTATGGCTGTTCTTTACACAAAAAGGGGTGCATGGAAGTGAAACAAGTGGAATTAAGACTCTGACCCAAAGAGTGCATCAAGCATGATAAGCAATCATTTCCTTTCGATGAACATCTAGCTAAGGGAGAGAGAGAGCTCTTTCACTAACAAGCACAACTACGGAATGCCCTCAAACAATTCTTTTCTCAATCAAATTCTGATGTAATGCAAAACTTTTCAAATGCCTTCTAATATGCTCAATCAATCATAAAGATATCTTCACTGTTATTGTTTGCATATGGATGATGATCAATACAATCACAATGCTTATCTTCGCTAATTATCTTCTTGGTATAAATGAAAACCAAACTAGCATAAGCAAGAGTAACACAAACAATACACCCTTCATATCAATCAAAACGAAAAACGAAAGAAAAGAAACAATCAAAGAGAAAACAAAATTTTTCACACCCAAAAGAAAAAATTGAAGAACAAGGACCTTGACTGAAAACAAGATACGGAGATCTGTAGACCTTTGATGACCTTCACCAGGGTTTTCGCTCAATTTCAGAGAAAAGAAAAACAATGCATAGGTTCCAAGATTCACTCAATAGGAAAAACTCAATGCAAAAAGGTGAATAAGGTTACAAGATCCGATCAACAAGGTGTTTATTCTTCAAAAATATAGATGTCAATGTTAAAAGGGAAGACAAATTGACTCACTAGATCATTCAACAGAAGAGCCTCAGAGGCAAACCCTAAAAATGCAATTGTGGAGGGTTTTTTGGCCAAAAGGAGGCTGGCGCTCTGTTGCCAAGGGCAAAGAGCATTATAGTGCTCTGTGTAAGGCTACTAGAAGCGTTGGCACTCTGATAACACTATGACAGGGGTGCCAGGGTCTAGAAGTCCCAGAAATGTCAAGAAAACTCAAAAATTGAAGTTCTAACTTGACACAGATGCTGAGTATGATGGGACAAGGAGCCAATCAGCTCATGAAACTAATAAAAGAGGGGTAAACCAGGTCTGAAACAATCAAGGGACAGAACAAGGTCAATGAGGAGAAAAATCAAAACAAAAGGTTTCGATTCGAGGCTATCTCCTCAGTATGGTCGCCAGTTTCTGTTGTAGGAAAATCTGCCTGCGGACAAGTAAATTGACCTCTAGAGCTTGACCTTAACCCTAGATAGAAAAATGATTATCATGGACACTGACTTCCTTTCAAATCTATCTAAACTAATGCATGAGGAGGGAGGATGACAGAAGTACCTTTTTAATCGACGTTTGTCCCTGCACGCTCCGAGTTGCGCTCCAATCCTTTGCTCCTCGCTGAGAGCTGTGGACAAAACAAGATACGACCACTTCCTACTCTATTGAAATTAGCTTAAAAATATATCTATCACTAAATGATAAGTTCATGTAACATTAGACACAAACTAGAAAGAAACAGGCCAAGCGTGTCATATTAATGAGAATAACGACAACAGTAGTTACAATCGTAGATGCGAATGCGACAGCTTCGTCAAGTCCTCTTCGTCTAACCCTTGCCTGAAAGATCCACAACCTGGATAACAACAACTTCACTGATCAATCTCCTTTGGCTGACTGTAAGTTTCCTCCAAGATCATAAGTTTCACATATTCAATTCTTCCCCCCTTTTCACCATCATAGAGCCTGTTTATATAGGTTAGGAAGGGCCTAACCTCTTGAGATATGTTTAGAACCAGTTGGGAACCTTCTCCATGGATCAGGGATCTGTTGATGAGAACAATAATTCGAGCACAACTGCCTCCTAATCTCGAATGTTCCTCTCCTTATTCTTCTCAACGGGCTAACAATTGACCCAGATTAGGGAGCACTCCTCCAAAAGGGGTATCAAAGCGTTGTAGTGCTCCTATTGTGCCTTGGGAAAGCGTCAGCGCTCTTAAAGTGAGCAACGCTCCTCCAGAAGGTCCTAAGGGGTGTTATAACACTCCTTGAATCATAGAAGAGGAGCACCAACGCTTCTGCAGCTATAGTAGGGGAGCGCTCCCCCTCCAAATCAGTGTTTCAGGGCCTCTTTCAGGTGTCAAGAGCTATTTGATTCCAGTGGATCAGTTCTTGATCTTCAAATCAGTCATATGAGGTGTCATAAGTGCCTCCTTAGTGTCGTTATCACGGTATCATGTTTGACCTTCATTTGCGACACCAATGATCAACTGGCGACACTTGCGAAAGTTGATAGGGAAGATGCGACACTTACGACAGTTGATAGGGACAATGCGACACTTATCCATCTAAACAATTTTGACGTGTAACACCTTCCTTCAAACTTTCAAAGTACTTGGCCTCTTGATTTCCTTCGACTCCTTCGGAGGTTCAAATCCTTCTGAAATTTCTCATGACTTCGAGTCTTTCAGAAAAACCCTTGCACGCACTCCTTGCGGCAGACTTTCAAACACTACCAAGTGTTGAAATCCTTCGACTCTGCACACACCTGCAGCAACAGTCTCTCAATACTTCACTCAAGTTCACAACCATGAGACTTTACTCAGCCTGCGCACTCTTTGCACGGCTCTTGTGCCTAACTGCACTTCTGAGGGAATGAGAACAAAAGCTATCTCTCCTAAGCTTTCAGAGACAAACCTCTGAACACTTTGTCGAGGCACTCCTTGCGGAGAATTCAACTGCCCTCCTTGCAGGAACTCTTGCTCAGATAGAGAAAAAATTGAAACTCATTTCTCCTACTCTGTCTCTCAGATTTCAAAAATTCAACAAGAAATCATTCATACATAGCATAAAAACAATTGCATGACAGAAAGAGTAAAATATTTATGAGCATAACATTCAAAAATGAATACACAGAGAATATATGAGCACCATGAGTCTGAATCACAACTTTCTTGTATTAATTCAGAACTTCTGTACATGGATTCTGCTACACAACTCCCTGCTTCTCCTCTATGCTCTTCATAATAATAATGTTACAATACACAATGAGGGTGTCTATATCCCATTTCCCTCTTGCGCTCTAAAACTGTCTAATCTAACATTCAATTCTACCTATTTCATTTACTACTATAAATTCCTTCTACCTACTAAGGACGAGAGTGGATCGCTCAAGGTCCAATTACATTTTACAAGTGTGCCCCTTCTTAATTATCTCATTTAAGGTTGGTGCATTTACTTCAAGACAATTTCAAAATTTGCGCTGGGTGCTTGTCTAGCTGTCTTTTGCTTCCGCCCTGGCTCGCTTGAGATTCTCCTACATCAATCATCATCTTCATTGGTAGATTCATCATCATCTTCATTGGTAGATTCATTATCTCTCTCAGCCGTGACTTCTTTCTTTCTATCTGTGGATTCATCTTTCACTATAATGTTTGAAAGTACAATCTCTTGAACCCGTTCCTTATTTACCCGCCCTTCCTTTATTTCAGTTATTTTCCAAACCTTTCTGTATTTGACATATTTCCTTTTCTCTGTATAATTTTCTTCATCTCGTTTTATTGTCAATCTTGCGATCTCTAGTACCTGGTCTTTGTTCACCTATTCTTCTTGTTTTATTATCCATACTTTCTTATATCTGATATAAGTATTCTCTTTCATGGAAGTATCGATCATGCTTCTACAATCGTTGGCTATGTGTCCATAGTTATGACATTTGTAACACTCAATGTTACGTGCGACCACATAGGCACAATCTGCTTGAACATGTCTTTTATAATCCCTACAATCTGCAACCTTATGTCCAAAGTTAGTACAATAAAAACAATGACCATAAAATAAATTTTCATACCTAGGAGTGAATGATCTTTTTTGTGGCGTAGTCCTTCTGAATTTTTTATTTGACTAATCATGATCATGATTGAAGCTTCTTTATGTCTTGAACATGGATGGTATTCTTGAAGATGTATCTTCAATATTTTTCTTACATTTTGGTTGACAATGATTCCTTCCTTTGAGTACTTCTGCATAACTCTTTCTATTTTCTTCATTCTTCTTTTCTAGCAACGTAGAGTGCTTCTCTTCATTCTCTACAACTGATGTGGATGTTTCTGTCTCTTCAACTTTCTTGTTGAGCTTGACCATTTTGACTCTTAGTGTGACAACTTCTTCTTCAATATTCTCAACCTCTTCTTCTTTATTCATTATCTAAGACTTCATGACCTCTTCTGTTCTCTTTGCTTCTTGAAGTTGGATTTTCAATGCAATTATTTCTTTTTCCAGTCTTCTCTCTTCTTGACCAAACTCTTCCTCAAGTTGGTTTAAGTCATTGGTTCTTTCCTTGAGATGATCCATCAATATATTTTCTCTCTTTTCTGCTTCTTCCTTTTGTGTTGCTATGTTGGCTTCTAAAAATTTCTTTTGATATTCTAGAGTTTCTTCAATTCTTCTGGCCCCTTCTAGTTGAGCTCTTAAATTATTGATGACCTATTGATCCTTTTTAGAACCTTGAACACCTTGCTTTTGCTTCATCAATTCTTTCTTGGATGACTTATTTTCTTCTCTTTCTTTCCATAGATATTTAATTGCACTGATCAATTTTTCTTTGTAATCAACTTCTGCTTCATCATACTCTTCCTCTTCTGAATCTGTCTGACATGATGAGCACCTTTCTTCTTGTTTTGTATCTGCATCTTCTTTGGAATTTTCTAAATATGCGATGGGTGAAGAATATGAGTCATGTAACTTATCCCAAAGTTCTTTGGCTGATGAAAATTTACCAACCTTTTCTCTTACCAGTCTAGGTAATGCTTCCCAGATGAAATCCATTTCTATTTTGTTATTCTTCTTCAATTCCTTCATGGCTATAGTCTTTTCCCTTTTTGAACTATCATATCCTGTAATAACTGATAGCCAAATATAATGTCCCTGTGTCTGTAAAAATACTTTTGTCCTTCTTCTCCACATCTCATACTTAAAACGATTATGACCATTAAACATTGGTACTCCATTCTCAGAATAATCCATGATCTCCTTCCTATGGTTAAACTGTATCCCAAAGGAACCTTTCTCTGAAACCAATTGTTGGATTACTGAGGGGGGGGGTGAATTAGTAATAAAGAAATTTAGTCATTTTTAACCATATAATCCAAGTGTTATATTAATGTAGCATTATCATCCAATAATTGCAGAGTAAATAAGAAATGAACAAATGAAAAATCATACACATACACAGTACACCAGTGTTTTATGTGGAAACCCAAATCGGGAGAAAACCACAGAATTATTTTTCTTATATGCCTTGAAGAATTACATTCATTGGAAGCAATAACTTCCTTTGTTTTCCAGCTGCAACTAGAAGGAGGCTCCAACCCCCTAGTTTTTCAGGCTACAACCTGAGGGAAGCTCCAACTCCCCAATTATTTGGATACAACTAGAAGGAGGCTACAACCCCTTATGTTCTCCGGCTACAACCGGAAGGTGGCTACAACCACCTGTCCTTGCCTCGTCCTGCCACACTAAAGTAGAAGTAGAATGATGGAACCACTATCACACTATCACTGTGAGATATACCACTGTAAACCTGTACCAATAAATTAAACCATGCATCAACATGTACCCTAAGCAAGTGCATCAACCATGCACCAACCTTTACCAAGAAACCTGTAATCACCCTGTACCATACATGTACCTTAACCAAAATCCCTCATCAATTTCATCATCCAAATATGATTTGTAACTCTGTAATAGACTTGATGTATATGATCACATGCCTACAAACCTTCCTTATCTTTGACAACAATAGACTAGCATCTTCATCAAACTTCTCACACGACTAGTTTTTGGGTTAGTCAACAACCCTAACTTGAAATTATGATAACTTTGTAACTATAATGAATAAATATATGAAACTAATACACAATTTTATTCAATGTGTTTTATTCAATTCCTTCAGGTTTCACTACTTTGAACCTCTCATAAAAGGAGTTATAGCAAAAATGGCATACCTTGCTGAAATCTGGCTTATTCTAGAGAGCGACCTTGTAGAGCGTGCCCCACACAGAATATATGATGAAATGATATGAAAATATTACAAAGAATACTATAGACTGTAAAATAACCAAAAAATTTATTCTCATGGAGTTTGGATATTTTATGAAGAAATTATGACATTTTTACCCGAAACACCTATTTTTGACTAGTTTCAGGACTAGCCACAAACCCTAGTTTCCACGGAGTGTAACTCCAAAAATACAACGACCCACAAGTTGAATTTTTTAACACAGATACTTGGATATGTTTCCTCAATGGCATATAAATTTCAAGGTCTGAATAATTATATAAGAAAAGTTATAGAGAAAATGGTGAGATGACCTGTAAATAACATACCTTAGAAAGCACCATCAAAAGAATTTATCCTTCCTTGCATTTCGGCCTTCTTTTCTTCACCTTCCCTTGGAAATTTGGAATAGATATCATTGGTTATCTTAGACACCTATAGATATTCAAAATTCTCAAGTGTGGTTAAAATTAGAGAGCCTTGCCTCTTATTTATACTCTCCATGTAGCTTCCTTAAAAACATCTTCTAGGTCACTTGGCCCCACTTCCCTTATTTTAGGGTTAACCCACTTCTAATTTCTCCATTAAATTTATTATTGAAATAATTTATTTTGTATTCAATTTGAATTATAATACACTCATTACTTCACTTTATTATTTACATTTTAAAATCTCTTAAACCACTTTGACTACTTTCACCTTTTGGGGCTTCTAGATGACATATGAGGGTCCTCCAACTTCATAAGGCCACAACTCTCAAACCGTGAGGAGTTATGTGACGTTCCACATACCACCAGAAATGGAATGACATGTACTATCCATATAAAATAGTATTATCTGAAAATATATCATAATGCATATTGTTATCCATCAAACAAACTTGGGTCCATTACCCAAACCTGGGGTCTCCAACTTCTCATGGCCATAACTCTCTAACTGTGAGGAGCTATGTGACGTTCCACATACCACCAGAAATGGAATGAGAAGAAATATCCATATAGGATATTTTACCTAACAAATTCATTTTACTTCATCTCATTATTCCACAATTAATCATGGGTTCTCTTACTCCGTAAAGTGTCTTCCTGTGAGGGCTTTCACCATAAGGGGCCACTTTGGAGTTCATCCATATTTACTTCTTATCAACCATGACAAGACAATAATGAGTCATATTTACATCAAACAATCTTGGGTCCATTACCCAAACCTTTGTGTTTCGGGGATTTCTTCAAGGGTTGACATCAATGACAACCAACCTTAATCAACAGAACATGCAATGGATGTGTGGAAAGGAAGGTTCTCTCCTACTCTTGTTTCTGAGCATAATCAGGGTCATATTAACAAACATACTGTCAAAAAAAATAAAAATGAGAAATAGACTAACTTAGATTTGATCTTTATAAACAATAAAACTAAGCATCCTATTAATATTATCTTTAGAAAACTAAATAAATTCCACCATCATAAATTCGAATTTGTCAAAATTATTAAAATAGTTAATAGTTGTCTAGCTTTGGATTTGATTCTGTTTAAAATAAATAAATAAATAAATAGATTTTTATGGTTGATTTTTACTATTTTAGACTAGCTACAAAAACTCGTAGCTAGCTATAGAAACCTGTAGCTAGCTATAGAAACATGTAGCTTATCTTTTTTCTAAAAATCAGTTTGAATTATTATCTAAAGTCACGTCTCTTTTAAATAAAAAATTAGAATTTAGTTATGGGTAATTTTCTAACTTATTTTTGTTTCATTTTTCAGGAAATAGTAGATTCTGTTGCTGATCATCTGGGGAGAAACAAATTCTATTATGCATCTAAGTGAATTAGTAGTTTCTTTTCTTCCTATTTTGCAAAAAATTTTATCAATTTTTGACTAGAATCAACTCTATTATGAGTGGTTGTTAGCCCTCTATTTTTGTAATATTTTTTGTTTCATGACATCCTATCCTATCCTATGAGATAGGAAAATGTGATTTCAAATCACTTTAAATACTGTTCATTTTGTAAGTAAAAGGATCTTCGCCTGGAACAAATTATGGACAAATGATCGTCAGAACTTAATGGAACATCTTATAACATTTCGGCTTTAGACCAATGTGAATGCAACATCAGAACTTAATGGAACATATTATAACATCTTATAATATAAAAAAAATGTTCTTTCTTTATCTACTTTTGAAAACAGTTATCAAACTTTGATTTTGCAAGGCATTCACCGAAAACTTGCAATCTGTAATTACTCTGTACATAAAAGGCATGTTCATATTTATCTTTCCGTTGAATGTATTTCTAAATAATTAGATTAAAGTATATATCTTATTATAGTCTTAGCATTAGTTAGTTTATTTCTCTTATTTATTTTAGGACCCTAGATT
The DNA here is from genome assembly GCA_009831015.1 of Picea engelmannii. Classification (NCBI taxonomy): domain Eukaryota; kingdom Viridiplantae; phylum Streptophyta; class Pinopsida; order Pinales; family Pinaceae; genus Picea; species Picea engelmannii. The sequence continues at coordinate 1,041,154 of ML786919.1, read as the reverse complement.
GGCTAACAGAGCCATTAAACCCATCAGAATAGGTTACACCAAATGGCTTGGGTTATTTAGACAACCCCAGACCAGACCTATTCTTCTAGTTGACGGACTGTCAAATTTATCTGTAAAAAAATGGCACTAGAAGGAGGGTCGACTGACAAGCTGGCCTTGTAGGAGCCTTTATTTCAAATGTATTTAATTTCCCCATAGCTCCCCAAATCATTGTGTTGGAACATACTTTCCACTTCTCATTACCTGATGTTCCCAATGAGACAATCTCTCACTTGTCCAGACTCACCTTTGATGGTGGGGGGTATGTATCTGCTAAACACCACCTTAAACAGTTTTGGTGCAAATGCATCAAACATAACATTTCTCATTTAAAAGTTTTGTGCAGATTGTTCGCTTTTAAATTTAGGGGTGAGATTAAACATTGGTTTGAGTCTTTTCCGACATATCACATTTTTGCTTGGTTTCAATTTGTAGAGGAATTTTTATATGATTTTGAAATCTATGATTATAGTCAATTATGTGAAGAATTTCAGACTTTGCTAATCAATGACAATTCATCCTCAGAAGGATTTTCAACAAGAATCCATCATGTTATTTGTAAATTTAATCTTGATGAAATGTCATTTAATTAAATCTCCTCTATGATGCTTGCGTCCCTTTCATCTAGTCATATTCAATTGTGAATGATGAAGAAACTACAAATCCTATCACTCAATTGTGAGACGAATTTTGTCCATGGGATGAGAGGAATCCATCCAAAAATGTTGAACAAGCAAGGGAGATTCTATCTATTGAAAAAGTTCTTACTGATAATCAAATTGGTTTTTCCTCGGAATCATTGTATTTTCAGTCCTCGACCATTGTGGAAGAAGATTCGATGTTGGGTCAAGGTCAATGTCCTCATTCTTGTAACTCATTCTCTAATCAATATTTAAATTCAGTTATTGTAGAATACTTAGGTGACAAAAATCATCTTAAGCATTCTAACACTCCTATGAAAGTGATTAGAGATGTAGATATGCAATTGGAAGAAGAAATCTTAAACCATCATCCTCAAATAGTACCTTATTATCATGAAAGTTTAGATGTTTGTCATGAAATGTTTGAATTATCTATCATACAGGAGGAAAATCTAGATGATCATAGTATGTTGAATAATTTATCACCAAAACAGAGTGAAATTTTTAAGGAAAGTGAAGAGAAATGTCTTGAGAATACCATTGTTAAATATCATAGCTCAAGAGATTCTTTTCATATGCTTATTTATGATTCCTTTTACTCTTTATATCCCGATCTCTTCTTAGATTCTGGTGGACTTGATACTTTACCCACAATACATTACTCTTTGCCACCACAATCAAATATTTTCAATATGCCAAAATTTGGTGAAACTAATTCCAAACATAACATTTACGAAGTTGGATTTGATGCTCTTTCGCTTCCATCACTCGCATGGAAAAATGACATGTTGCAAGATGATTTTACATGGTTTATTTTTTAAAAAGACCACACACTCATTCTTATGGAGATCAAATATTCTACATTGCATATTCATTCTTTGATTAGTTTGAATTTTAATGTTTATGCTTCACATTTTGAATTGATCAATCTCATCAAAGGAAGCATTCAAGCCAATGATCTAATTAATGTCATGAATCCTCTTATGATGCATTCCCCATTGATATATCCATTTCATCAAAGTCATAGTTTGCATCCTAATTTTTATGACAGGATCTTGGGATGGCTTGAATATTCGTATATAAAAAAGTTTCATAATAAATATAAAGTTGTGCTTGCTTTGTTTTTACCTAAATATCTAGGAAGTAAGCATGACATATTTCTTTTAGATTGTCCATGTGAATAAATTAATGAACACTGGGAGAATTTTCATGAGGATGGGGCACTTCAGCCTTGGTTGATGGTTATGTTACTTCCCCATAATCTTGACAAGTTTTACAAACTTACTTACACTCGTCCATGCCATTATGACCGATATCATGACAAGATTGCAGAATGGTTGGAAGATTCATACATCAAGAAGTTTCAAGTGAATGGTAAGGTCATGCTTGCTTTGCTTTTTAATGATGATAAAGGTCAGTATGATATATTGTTTTCATTTTTTGATATACTACCATTCTCGTTAGTAACATTTGATTTTGTTTCCATTGCAATATTGGAGTTACTCCAATGGCTACATTGGAAGCATCACTTCACTTAGTATTTTGATTTGTTTAGTAGTTAAAGTAGGTTTAGGAATAGGTTTCCTTTAGTTTTATTCCTCATAGTTTCTCTTTGTAATAATGCAGTTAAAGGACACAAGTGGGCACACCAAGAGAACCATAATCTGACTATTATCGGGAAGTCCACTTTATATCTTTTTCTCTCTGCTTTTTCGATGAGTATTTCTGTTCAAAAACACAGTATTATCATGAAAATTTTAAATGGAAAATAAGGAGATAAGTAAATTTAAACTATCAATTCCACCATGACAAAAAGTGCCATGAGTAGGACTGCAATCATATTAATGAGGATTTTTTTGTTTTCTTTTAGGCTCTTAAGAAGGATTTCACCTGATGATTTATGTTCTATCCTTTTGTAAATATTTATGATTTTTCTTTTCTGTTTCTTATTTTTGGTTCTTTTCATTTTGCTTGATTTTGATTTATTTTCAAATAATTATGTCTGAGTCACCATTTCATTTGTGAAAGGGAAATCATAATTTTCATTCATTAGAAATAAATGACAACTCCTCAAAGAACTAGTGTTGTAAATGCTAAAACTTAGATCAACAGAAGAAATTTTTTGTTCAAAATAATGTTTTTGGTTTCTTTTTAAAATCTCGAGAGGATAACGATTATCATTAATAAAACTCTTAATGTTGTACCTGTTTTTAAGAAAAGAACTGGATTATACCTTCCCGTCCTTAAGATGGTCTCCTAACATGAATCTAAGTGTTCAAATCATGGTAAATATCATTTAAAAAACATATGAATTATATAAGATCAATTTATGCTTGACAAAATATGAAATTTTCAGTATGACCCCGCTCTCTTGAATATCATAAAGTTTCTTCAAATCTGTAAATTAAGTCTAGAGAGTTCAAATCATTTCAAGGTGTGGGAAGTGTTTGTAAACCCTCTGAGACAATGAAAAAGTCTGCTGGTAGCAGGTAAATGCATCCATGATACCAAGGCAATTTCGTCGGGGTACTGAATAGGCCTGTTGGCAGGGAAGCAATGTCAGGTTCAAGAAAATTATCAAGTATATCCCTTCAAATTAATCCAAGAATAAAGATGTTCTTCATCATGAATGAGCAATTTTTGGATAGGATAGAGGTGTTAGAGTGGGTTAAATGACATTCCTATCGAGGCTATGGATTCCTTCTGGCAGCAGTGGCCCTGCCAACAGTATTAGAGGTGGTTGCCTAAAACATCGTTTCGCTCGTAATCTAGATTTGATACCAGATTACATTTTTGATAGAAACACATCTGATGTTGGACTATGTTATTCTCTGAGTTTTTCATGATTGATTTTTTGTCAGTGGCTTCTCAAATCTTCATTTTTCTGATTCATCCTAACATGAAATTTTGGTGATGCAAAGATAATTGCTTCACCCAGTACGTCGCCATTGTTGGAAGCCACACATGCTTTTGATTTTTAAACATGATTGAAAGTCATTCCATTTTTTGTAGTTTCCATCACCCTGTCTATAAAGACTTTTACGAGTTTATTATGACTGATTGGGTTAAATCCTGCTTTAATAATGTTTACTATTTTGATTTTTCGACTGTTTTGTTTTAATTCAAGACTGCAAGCATGAATTAAAATAAAACTTGGCTTGTTATTTTAGTGATTTTATGCCTTAGGTATATCGGTTAGCAAACCTTTTCATATGAATTTGAATTATGGATTTTATAAAATGGTTTTTAAACCCATTTTTGTGTTAATATGATTATTGTTTCAATGGTTTGATAGTTTTCAATTTATCAAGAGCCTTTGATACATTGGTTAGTCTTCTTGAAAACTTATGGTAATATCAATAGAATTTCAATTAATGCACACCTGTTGTTCTCGTTTCCTTTTCTCACCCTGCTGGCACAATGTATTAATGAGCCATTCATTACAGGCATAGGGTTTTGACTCTGTATGTCTAACTCTCATTACAAGGAATGGTAGAGCATTTATGATAAAACCCTTGGTGTTTGCTCCCGCTACCTTTCATATGATAACACACAGGCTTTGTTATGGCCATTTCTCCACTATCCATTTGGATTTGTTCCTATCGTTCCTACCATTCAAACCTAAAACTATTTTAAGTTATCTCTGTTGCATTTTGGTTACATTTTTCGTGGCACCTGTGATGCGAATCCAGTGAAATGACTCTGAGTTTTTTGTTTTAAAAAAACCGTAATTGCATGCCAGAGACATGTTTTTGAAGGAGACATTCTAAGCAAATGGTTACAAATTAGTCCAAACCCTTTCAAACCCATTTCGAAAATGGGGTCATTTACCTTTCTTATGGGCAGATTCATCAGAAACGAATCCATTTTAGAGGTATGTTTCATTTTCTGGATGGCATTTTCTTAGAAAATTTGTTTCGTTTGAGTTTTATTTTTCCCCTTTCCTCTCTGTGGGTGTGAATATATGCAGAAAATGACTGAATTCTATCATAAACAGAAGCTAAACCCTGCTATCCAAGACCTGTGTGTTAATCCACATGATTACTATCTCTTCGTTGAACCATACTTCGTTCCTTTGCAAAACCCCATGGTTAAAGAACCACGATGCATTGTTTTCACCCAGAACGACATTGGAACATGTAATGGATGTGCGAAAAGGAAGGTTCTCTCCTACTCTTGTTTCTAAGCATAATCAGGGTCATATTAACATACATACTGTCAAAAAAAAAATGTGAAATAGAGTAACTTAGATTCGATCTTTATAAACAATAAAACTAAGCAGCCTATTAATATGATCATTAGAAAACTAAACAAATTCCACCATCATAAATGTTGTTCCTGAGTTTACACTTTAAGGCTCTAAAGTATATTGTCAAGGCATATGAAAAGATAGAGGGAGCCAACAATAAGAAAATATATGACAAAAAGATGAGGGCTATAGTTGGTTCCTCAACTATCTTTGTCAAAATTCCCAGTTTTCCTGGATACTGATATCTCTCTCAATTGTCGCCCATGAACGTTCTAACTCAACCTGGTTATTTTTTGTTTGTAATATAGTGTTAAATAAATTTAGGGCGATGTTGTTTTGATCTGAAAGGCCACGTTCGATGTTAGGCTACCTTGCAACTGGTACTGTCACGAAGGGTAAAGTAAAGAAGAAAAATTTCTCATGTTTTATTTTTAGGCTTGTTATTTCTATTCCACAATACAACGAGAATGATGTCAACCCAAATAAATAGGATGACTAAATTGTAGGCCTTTTCTTGTATCTGAGTCAAATTTTAAAGAAAATAAACATGTATGATATGAAGAAAAACATAAAACTATTAGCAAAGTGAGGCATCAATTTCAGAGGAATCTCACATAGTAACAGAAAACTAAGAAATGAGAAAAGTATTAAAGAAGCATATGATGTTGAAATCTAAATATCTACAGGTCTTGTATCTATTGATAACAGATACAGAGGAAAAACTGTAAATGATTTAAATAACAAGAATAATAATTTCCACAGTAGAGGTTTTACTAAATTGTAGCCAAGCATTCATCAGTTAAACATATGAAAGAAGGATGAGATGACAGGGAAACACATAACTCAAAGGTGAAAATATCTGGAATCTTCAATCTGCATTTCTATTAATTTAGAGTCTCTTCAAAATTACTTCATCAAAAATTCCCTTTTTAGAGAGATAAAAAATCCCATTGTCAGTCTTCTCTCCTTTTATTTATACAAAATCAACACTACTTGATCGTTAGCGATCTCCTATTTTTTAGGGAAAAAGAAGGAAAAATAGTTACAAAACTGCAACCTTAACCGTTGCATGATTAAAATTTCTATGGTCTATCATTTCAAAAGTATAAGACTTCGAATGACACTTCACTTCTTAGCTAAAGTCTCTCCCTCTTTTGAAGCTATACATTCAACACATTTCTCTAAAAAATGAACAAAAATTCTGGGTGGTGTTGGGAGATAATTTGTTTCAAATAGATAAAACTTTCTTTGTATTTTTGGAAACTGGTCTTCAAAAACTTTATTGGCAGATCTGATCACTTGCATCTTTAAATTAGGCTGTATCAACCATCTGTCTATCTGATTGGTATTGATCTCGCTAAACTGTGAAATTTCTACTTGAACCTCCCGTGAACTCTCTTTGTAGTACAATTGTTGTTTCACAATGTTTATCTACCCTAGTAGTCTAGAGAAGTCATTTATTTCCAATCCTAATGCTTGCTTATCCAAAGAATCAAAGATTCCCTCAAAATCATCTTTGATTTATTTGACTATCTTCCTATTTTCAACTATGTTTGTTTCCCATGCTTTGAGCATAATGTCTCCTCTTATCTGTTATGTGACAGAAAGTTTTAAATCTTTCGGCATCTCCCTGTTCCCTGAACATGCGACTGCCTTCTGAAAAGTATTCCTTGTTGCTTTAGCCTCTTTTTCTAGTAAAATAATGTTATCAAGAGATTTGCTTGCCTCTTGAAAATAACGCTAGATGATCTCTATTTTGGAGATCAATTGTTGTTGCTCAACTTCTATCTTTGTATGGGATTCTAACGAGAGGGCTTGAAAATCCTTCAATTCTATGACTCGACATTTTGTCAAACTCAATTTATCTTGTAATTGTTTAACAAGCTTACTCTGCTGAGTGACCTGTACCTAACTTCCCTGTATCCTCTAGTTAACTTCATCCAGGCTAGCTTTGAGTGACTGGATTTCTTGCCTTTCAGTAGCTCTGGCTTGTTCTAGACTTTTATCTACCTCTTCTTTAATGTTTTTCTCAACATTCTTCAACTGATCCTGCAATCGAGCTATCATGTGGTTACTCTTCTTTATCCTTGTTCTCATGCTCTCCACAGTAAAAATGTTTATTGTTTCCATGGCTCCCATGGGGCATGCTACCTCTGTAGCGAAATCATCCTCCTCCAGTTTCTGGCCATCTATCAAGAGCCTATGCTTCTTCACCTTACCCCCTTCTCTCATATGCATTTCTTTCCTTACAATAGCCTTCCTCTTCTTGCTGAAAAAATAATTGAAAGGAGGGATTTCATCTCTAGAAATAGGGGTGAGGTCACCAACATATATATCTCTCATCTGTGGGAGTCCAAAGGTGGGCTGTAAAGGAGTTAAGGAAGTTATGGGACTTCCTAGCTCTGTAGACCTTGTTTCTCCCATAGCCTCAGGTATAGTGATATCAACAGCAGGTGATGAAGGAGGAGTAGACTTACTGGACTCGGGAGGTGTCCTAGACCTCCTCTCTGCTTCTGTCTTTGGATTTTCTATTTGTAAGGCCTCTTCATTTTGTGAAGATCCTTCAGTCTCCTGAGGAAATTTTTCAGGATTGACTTTATCTTGTGTTTCTTGTCCAAAACCTGTAGGAGAATCTTCTTGTTTCTAAGGAGGGGTAATTTCTTCACCTTGGAACACTTTGGGTATTTCTCTCCTTCTGTGTTTCTCGAAGGTATGAAAACTAGCTTGCAAGTCAGACGACAGTGTCTGTACCCTTTCTAACACCTCCTCATAGGTCTTAGTCCCTTTGAACAAGTCATCACAAGGGGACTTCTCATGTTCATAAGCTTTCATAATATAGTGGGCCATGTGTTTTCCCACCAAATGGTAAGGATCGTGCTTCCTGTGCTTGAGGTTTACCAATTTAACTTCCTCTAGCGTTGTCACTTCAACTTTGGAATGACCTAAGTTGAGCAATGAAAATTTCCCAATCTAAACGGGAAAAACTGGCCAAAATTTCTTTTGATCTGCTTTTAATTCTATCCCAATTCCACCTGCTACTATTTAATGAGCCACCTCCCTACACACCAGTCTGTTAGGGAGGAATTTCGGTAGGGCGTGTGGGGGGATTGAACACCTGAAAAGTCTAATGTTTGAAAAATTCTCCTATATGAACCAATCAACAACTGTCGTACAACATCCGATGTAGTGGTATCACCATGAAATGAAAAATTTCGTAGAACAAATCCTTGGAATTATCTTCCCAAAGTTTAGAATGATATTCATGACTTGGCTCCATGTAAGTAGGATTCCAACTCCAATTCATGAAAGGGAAAGGAGTCGAGAAGCATATAGCATCCATGATTTATGCCGACATATAAAAGGCTATTGGTCGGTGTTTTGATCTTGCAGTCTGATAGTCCATGACCTCCTTTGCCATGTTATCAGATAAAATATTATCCCAATTGAAGCTGTAACCTTCTACTACCTCATGGAAAATAGGTACCCACTCTGAAGGGAAATGGGTGGGACTTTTCTTACCAAAAATTCTACATAAGATCATCACCACATAAATCATATAGTCATTCAATGAGGCTATGGCATAAATAGCATGGGTGTCAGTCCTGAATTTTCCCTCATTTCTCCACCAGTCCTTGATTATGTAAGGATAGGTTTGGTCTGCCTCCAAACATTCTTTTCTTTGAAAATTACTCACAAATTCTTGATTATAAACATACTTGGGACTGGGGAATAATTTATACATTACTTGTACATGTTTCGGTCTGAAAGATCTAATGACGACCCCTTGGTTTTCTAGAATGCTGCTCATCTGTATGTCAATTCGCTCTAAGGCCCAACTGATCATGTCATTATAAGTCGTAAGCCATGGCCATGTAGCTATTTTTTGGAGCTCAGACTCCGCTATATCACAAAGCTTGTTGTTGGCATCATGAGGGAAAGTTTTAATTTCATAATCCAGAGTCTCAAAGTTTTGTCTTCAAGATTTTATGGAATCGATGGCATGTGGTGTTGTATCAGATATAACATCTTTGTTTGGACTCGAGCCTTATGAAATCTCTTCTCTTTTCTTGGGTGCCTTATTAGGCGCCATGATACCTGTGCTAGATCAAAAACCTGTTTACAGAGAAAGTGCGTATAAAACTAGGTAAACGTGACATGTAGCAGATGTAAAGGATAGCTATGAAGTTCAAACATAAGACTTTCTTAACCTTCAATTTCATGTTAAAGCGAGTGTATAGATGCAGACGATGAAAAATTAATTCTTTTTAAAGGAAAGATATGCCTAGTGATATGCTTTCATGTCGAAAAATATCTTCATTTATCCGTTATTAATGTCATAGTATATCAACGATTTCGAAACTGAAGTTTCAAAAATCACTGCCTTCTTCAATTCCCGAAATGTGAAAGGAAGTTTAATTATTTCTAATCCTGATTTAAAAATGAATTAGCTTGAAACTTAAAACTTGTTTAGAGAAAACACGATTTCAGGTTTCGGGACTTCGAGGATCCTGTTGTCAAGGGATAAGTCACAAGCAATCCTCGGGTCATGAAATCATGATGAGATTAGTGAGAAGCTAAGACACGTATTAGGGCTTTAATTAAAATAGGTCAATAATTAATTATCCTTTTAATTTTTTTGGAAAAGTGAGGATCGTGAGTTTGATTGTTGAGAGTTCGAAAGCATTTTGTTAGAAGGAAAAACCCGAATCGTGAAAGATTAAGGGAATGATAACCATGTTTAGGAACTTAATTAACTTTGGGTTTAAAGAGCGCTTTTTGGAAAGCGATGGAAAAGGTGATCTTTACTTCTTTCCCCTTTATTTTTTTTTTTTTTAAAAGCTAAGCATTTTCAAGATTTCGGCACCAGGAAAATAAGATGGTTGAACATTATACTTCAAGAAAAATTGAATCTCGAAAACCCAAAAAGGATCGGAAGGCTCACATTTCCCCTTTTTGGACTAAGGGAAGCTGCACGACTTAGGAAAATATGAAGCTTTAGCTTCCAAAGATAGGAAAAATTAAAATCCGTGTAAACATTAGGCTCCATCTAGGGATCTCATCTCCTTGTGGGACGAGAAGAACACATAGACCAAGTGCCTTCATTGGGTAATGGGGTCAAAGACTTGGCTCTATGAGACAAATATTGAGAAATACCACACAAGATCAGGGTCTCAATGTTAACCTTGAAAACTTTTCAAAAACAAAAATTTTTGACTATCCCGAGCTAGGTTTTCAATAGATTTCTTATCCTAAAACTGACCTCAAATCTATGTAAGATAATCAAAACCAAATTAACCATATTATAAGGCTTCTCATGATTCTGTTTGCATCAAGGTAAGTATTTACACTATGTCTGGTAAGGAGATATTAGAAACCTATGATAAAATCCAGTCGAAAAGAAGAGAAATTACCAGAGTATCTTTTAACTCACATATAACAGATTTCATCAGATGCGAGGATATTGCTTCACTACTAGCGAGCCTATTCAATACCCCGGTGAAGTTATCCGACTTCCCACATTGAATTTCCTTTCACCACTTCATTTTTTGCAATCATTTAAATGATGAGATGAGGGCAATCAATAAGCATGAATTTCCTTTCTTCATCTCTTTGAACCAGATGGGGGAAATCAATATTGAATCTCCTTTCACAATCTATCCATATTCAATATTTTATATATTTTTTTGAAGTGGGGGCAATCAATGAGTATTCAATACACTCAAGAAGGTATCTGTTTGAAAAGAATCAAATTCTGTCAACTCATTTAAATCGCTCTGGGTCAATATTTTTACCTGCCTTCAAAAAATCAAGGGCTTCAGAGAACTTCTTAATGGAAACTTGTTGGCAGCCAATTCAATTTTTTCTATTGCCCTATAAGCTGCCTACACCTATGTCTTCTGAACTTCAAATTTTCATCGCATTTTGCAAATAGACGATATTTTCATTTCTTACGACACTTGCAAATTGGTCTCCATTTAGTTTTCACGACTGTAAGCGTGAAAACTCCTCCATCGTTATTTGAACTGTCATGATCTTTTTTGATATTTTGAATGGCGCTTACCTTTGCATTATCGTTATGTGGCTGAAAGGATTTTCGAACTATGCCTATTTGCCTATTCTTACTTTGATTGTGCAATTTGATTTTATTAAATTGGTAAGGCATTGAGCATACAGATTTATATTTTTTGAGACTCGCCTAGTCATTGAATTACATAGAGGTCATGGTTTATTTTTGTTTTTATATATATAATGTGATCCTTATGTTAATATTTTTATAACTCTTGGCTTGTCAAATTTGATGAAATCGATTGTCACAATGTTTTAAAGTTTTGATTACACATTTATGCAATTGCGAGTGGTTAACATTTGGGTTTGATTTCACATTGAATATTCATGGTTTGAAATATTATAATGGCGCATTGGTATGTCATCCATCGTTTGATTATTTGGTTATACGAATGATATGGTTTTGAGCTATGTTATGATTAATTGAACAGAGGATTAATTTGCCGGTTGTACTTTGCCATTACTATTATGCATGGCGGTAAGTGATTCCACCACCCTCGCATGCGCACATTAATGCTCTCCCTTTGATCGTTCGTAGCAGTTAGCCCAAATAACTCTGCTCCTATGTTTTGAGGAATTCAACCCAAACCCTTACCATGTGCTCGCACCATGGCCCCTATTATTCTATATGAAACTAATGGCATCCAGGCTCTGTTAATGTTCGACAGTGCCCGTAGTGACCTCGAGGACAATGGGTGGCTCCCGTTTTTGCAGAAATTTGAGGGTTTTAACCTCTGCGTTGCCCGACAGTTCGCATTGACCTTTGATGGCTGTCGAGCCAAGGTCGGTGATGTTCAATTGCAAATTGACGAGCAATTTATCAGTCTTGCTACCGATTTGCCTATCACTGGACAACGATGGTCCAAGAATTGCAAGGTAGAAGAGGTTCCTTGGACACTGCTTTTCCAGTCGCGTAAAGTTAGCTCCTGTGATAAAGGTCTACCCGTGACCATGATGAAACAACGATGGCATGAATTATTGATGATTATCAAGTAGTTTATCACCTGTGAAGTTCAGTATGGGTTTGTTTTCTTACACCACCTTCGTTTGCTCACGATTTTTATGGGTTATCAGCTCAATATGCCATACTATTTGCATAGGAGCCTGTTTAAAATGTCAAAGAAATACAAAAGGAACCAGGCTGATAGCATCCTTTTTCATTATGGGCTGGTTAAGATTATTGTTGTATGTCATTTGGGGTTACACGGAGATTGTTGGAGCAATTTTCTTGCTCGGAATGATTTTGAAGATTTGAACCCTCCACAGGTTGACAAACCTGTGGTGACCGAGGACAAGGCTACACCCTCGATACCCTACAGTGCCCTGTTACCTAAACCCTTGCTCGACTCACCTATCGACCTATCCCACATCGTGACTAAGAACGCTGAGACTGCTAAGCCTTTGAGCAAGAAGCCCAAAGCCAAACCCACTGCAAACGCACAAGGAAAAAAGAATGCCCGTATAATTTCTCGGATGGCAAGAAATAAGCCAAAACCTCCTGTCAATCCTGACCCTATCGTGCTAAGTGAAGACTCGGACTTGGAAGTGGAGCATTTTTTGGCTGATGAATATCCCTATTCGGAAGGTTTGTGTGCCGAACCCTCATATGACTTCGTGTCAAACCTACCACCTTGCTTGAAAAATGACCCTAATTACCCTGGCATTAAGCTGCCTTGCAAAGCCCCCGGTCATTCATCAGAATCCTCTCCTGCTCTGCCTCAACCTACAGTGCTACCCTGTGATCAATGCGGCTCATGGTTGGAAAGATATTATCCTGATGTGCCGATGCTACAGTCGAGAATTCATTCTTTGGAGGACCAAGTTGCATGGCTTACCAGTGAAAAGGCTAAGTTGCAAGCCACTGATAAAAAACAAAGGACCACAGGTTCCATCTTGTTTAAAAATGTGGAGTCGTCTACAGTGGTCGTGAATTCCAAATTGGCATATTTTGAGCAGCATCGTACAGGTATGTCTATCACTTGTTTATATAACGAATTTGAATTCTTGTGGATAACTCTGTTTATAGCATTGATTGGCTTTGTTACATAGTATGTGTTATGTACATAGTTTCATTTGATCAATGGTAGTTTGTTTTCCTATTTTAGCTCTCATTGGATTTTCTTCGATCTGATTGATCGTGGTATGGATTTGATTGGTTTGATTTAGCCTAAATTGGATACCCTGCTGTCAATTGAAGTCGTTTGTATCTATTCTAAATACAAGCTGTTTCTCATATTTCAATTTTGAACACAATCAAGTTTCGATTCGAATTGGTTATAATGTATACGCTCTGATTAGTAACAATTGTGATATGGTTAACTGTTACGATTTTATGTCCATATGATTGTCGATCAACAAGGATACAATTCGGATTATTCTCAATATGATCCTGTTAAAATACATCCAAATCAATTCATAATGGTTATGTGAAAAACCCAGCCGGTTACTTCATATTGGTGTACTGTTAGATCGACCCTGTTATTAGTTGGATTCTTATTTTGTGATGGATATTGGATTTGTGAAACGAGATTGAATTCATGATTTGTTTCTATATTAAACCCAGTCGCGATTTGTTTGGAATTAATGATTTCGTTCAAATCCAATCGAGCTTATATGCCCATTTTACCAATTATCACTTATGTCAATTCTATCGTGATTGTGTTCAAAGCCGAATCAATCTAGTTATGATTTTGTATGAATTGATCTACCTGTAGCACGAACCGTTTGATGTCATAACAGTTATAACAATTATAAAATGATTCCATTTCAATCTGATCGTATCTCCTATTTTGGAAAAACACAATGTTCCATATGATTTGCCTGACTGCACTACTTTCGAATTGGATGTGAAACGATTTGTAAAATTGTTTGGTTTCGATTCTGTCTACCTGACTATGATGGCAATCATAACAGGGTATGATTCTCTCTCTATTTAGTTATTGGATTTTGATCCTATCCGATTTTATTTGGATATGAAACAGTTTTATTACTGTTTGACTTGATTTTATGGTAAAAGAAAACAGAGTATTCTTACCCCTGTTTTCGATTTAATCACTTTTGATTCTTTTAATGTTTAATAATAAAATCATTAGTGATTCATTTTGAATGATCATTGAAAGAAGATTGGATTTGATTATTTTAAAAATATTTGATTTGATTTAGATTTTGATCTTGTATGTTATTTTAGACTAGCTACAGAATCAGATGATTCTGTAGCTAAGTCTGTAGAATCAAATTTTTATTGTTTTGCTAATGAAATACCTTTCTAACTTGATATTTTTGGTCTATTGAAGATGAATTCGAAATTGCAGTGTATTTGATGAGCAGTTAGAGGATATTTCAAATATTTCACTTGCATTTTAGTTTCCTAGTTTAGTTGATTTTGGGGATATTCTCCCAGATTATGTAAAACTGTTTGATACTATCCACAGGGAGGTTTTACCCTGTGCAGAGACTTATATATACTTATTATTTTTGTAATAAGGTAGATCCTCATTCGTGGGAGAATAAGGATATGGAATTTTAATACAGATTGAGGCAGAATTTGGTGTTTTGTTACAGCTTTAGCTTCTCATCATATCAATATTTTGTTTCATGTTGTGTATATCAATTTGTAATTGGTTAATGACTACTTTAGCTATCTTGATCTGTTGCAAATGATATAATTTAATCACTGTAATCCATATCTGATTTCTTCCAAGTGTATAAAAAACATAGCAATTTCTTAATTCAGTTTGTGAATGGCAGATTTCTCTTCTTCATAAGTTGAATTATCAAGTATAAGTTTTTGCATAACAGGTTTCCCTTATTGCAGAGATTTATAAATTATATAATTGTTATGATTTTTTATGTCTTGTTTGTCCTGTAAATAACTCAAAGAGCAGCTGTTCGCACCCAATTCGTCACCTGGTGAGAAAATCGAGGGTGCTTACATGCCCTGTTGGGTCTTGCAGAGCATGACAGCTGTGGAAGGAAGGGTTAGAGGAAACAAAACAAACTACAAGCAAGAATTAAATAAAAACGAACTAAAACTGTAAGCATATGGATAAAGAAACAATAAACACAAAAAGACACCAATATCACCAATGGTTTTGAGCTGATCAATTGACGAAACCAGAGCACGATGAAGGAAGGGAACTGTGGTTACTTCTTCCCCCAAAGGAAGGCTCTTGAGGCCCTCACAAACTTGCTTTCCTTACAATGTGAAGAAATGAGACTGATGGTGAAAGAACTCCCAACACATCCACTCAATGGAGGGGAGAATGGCTGTATGAAATGTTTCCAATGAGTTATCGTCAAAGAATGATCCCTTGACAATCTTAGCAGCATAACAATACCTAAAATTCCTTGCGAAAACAATGGTTCTTCATGGCTTTTTATAGCAGATCACCGGGTGATTATGTAACCTCTTCAAAGTGTGAAAAGGGGCTCTTTAGGGCTTCATTAGGTCATTAACCCGCCTACCCTGCAGATTCAGCTCAGATTTTGGAGTCAAATCAGGTTGGGAGCTGGTCCGTAAGTGGTTGGGAGGCCGACCAATGCAATAAATGCACCATTTAGCAAGTGCGCGGGTTTTTTCGTTGACAGCCGCGTGTCGTGCGTGCATGCACGCATGGTACGTTCTTGTCCTGCGCATGTGCGCGTGCACCAAACTGCTGTAAAGCACCCTTCAATTTTTGGTTACTTTGTATAGTTTTTGACCCTTCTGGAATGCTGTGAAATTAATTCAATGCCATGAATGACTTCATTGTTGTTTTGACGATGCGGAGTTCTTGTCGCCATGTGCAGACGAAATTTCGGTGATAACATATGCCCCCTGATGGATGAGGTTAGGAGCATACATATAGCCGAAATCCATCAATGTTTCTTCTACTGAGAATGTTGTTGTAAGGGAGGACAATAGTGGGACCGTTCGAAGCGATCCGTTGGAGAAAAAAGGAACTGGTAGGACCCGACCTTCTGAGTGCAGAAAAATATACAACTATGTACAAACGAGGCGGGCATGCCCCATGCTCGTGTTATGTAACTCTGAACAAAGATAACAGAAGTGTTGGTGTAGACAACTGTAGCACCCTCGGGGGCGGTAATGATAAAGGAAGAAGACAATTCTGCAAAGGAACATACTCTGAATAATAGGCAATGATCGCGGTAATAAGCAGCGACAATGATGTGGGCATTGATGGCCCTACCAAGTTCAGAGGTCTTCGGCAAATGACAAAAATAACTACAATAGTCGCAAAGTAAGACCCACCATAACATGAGAGAGTGTTGGCGTCAAATGTTATGGGGTCCAACAACAGCAGGGAGCAATGGTGTTTCACCCTATGCCATCCGAGATCTCTCATTAAACTAGAGAATGAGAATCAAGATACTGTCGCCCTTCTGGAAAAGTGTGTTGATGCCGACAAAAGGGGGACGCAACTCCTAGAAGAAAAGGGATCCATGGAATCTACTGAGGTGAGGAAGTGGCAGAGGTACATGGACGAAGTCAAGAAGTGGGATGACTCAAGACTACCCTTGGCTGGAGGATGTATGAGAGAAACAGTGGGCGCAACTGTGTCACAAGGTCGAGTGTCAGGGGGACGACAAGACCGGTGCTAAGTTGTGCCAGAGACGGGACAAGGTGAACAAATTCGGAGGGTAGAGGTAACTGACTTGTGGAGTACTCTGAAGATATGGATGATGCCGGCAAGGGTAGATGATAAGTAATGCTCCAACCAAGGGTGACATGGGTTGCGTGTGGCCAAAAGAAAGAAAGTCGCCAACGGTGACGACAAAGAATGTAATGACTGGAAATAAAGGTGTTTGTACAATAAATAATGAATAATTTTGGGGAGAAATGTACAAATACAGAAACGGGTGCCCCAGTGTGAAATGCGTGCCCCAGGGAGGGCAGAATTTTCTTGGGAAACTGATGAAGGGTGGGGGCCCCATTGGTGAGTTTCTATATGAGGTAGGTGAAATGAGGGTAGGTTCGCAGATGGGCAAACTGAGTGTGGATGAAATGAAGGGTTCATGATCCTGTAGAGGTGCAGGTAAAAAAATAGAACCATAAAGAGATAATCTGGGAGTCCATGTGGGAAAGCTAGCAAAATGAAGAGAAAGAGTATGTGGTTGATTCACGACATGATGAAAGACTATTGGGACTCCCATCCCTAAAGGGTAATGAAGAACAGCATGAGTGTCAAAAAGTGCCAAAAGGTGCTATGAATGAGACAACTCATGTGGGTGAGAATGCTACCGGGTTACAGTATCGAAGATGCAAATGGAGGTGTGGGTACTGCAGAGCCGGGAATGAGGATCCTAAAGGCCAATATCAGAGGGTGTGACTGGAAATGTAAATGCAATACAACAGGAGAGACTACATGCCAGTGCTAAATATATACCTGAAGGGATGATGTCGATGACCGATGAGCAAGTACCTGCGTACATAACAACCAAATACCCAAAGTGAACAATATCTGAAGAGAATCAAAGATATGAGCTTGTATTTGACAAATGTGACTATGCGTGTGCGTACCTGACCATGATATGAAAAAAAGGTGCCCCGAGGGCTCATGATGAAAAGAGACCCAGGGACTTCTGAAATGTAGGTATCGGGATGCTGATCCCGTGGCTGAAGACGGTTTGAAAAATGGACACCTTGGGCTCCCGGAATGTTTAGTGGAAGTTTGGCAAAAGGCCTATATATAGCTGTAGGGCCCACATTGCCACCTCATTTGTACCTGCTGCTATAGTGACTAGACGAGCAGATTGCAGAGGAGATTTGGAGTTTTAGGGAGCACGGGGTATCCGATCGACGATGTGCAAGTATCGTGTTAGTGGTCTAATCATCCTGCATAGAAATAGGTTTCCAATTTTTGGGCAGGGTAGGTACGGGGGGGCGTACAAGGGGTTTAAGGGGATTTTTCATAGGCTGTGGGCCCGCATGCGCAGGCGATTCAGTGGAAGGCACACATACATGCGTGCCTGTCCACATAATAGACATGCATGGGTGCGCGTGAGTGGAAATTTAAGGCGCTCCCTAGAGGCGTGCCTGTGAGGTGTACAGTCGCGCACTAGTGCGCGACTGTGAGGTGGACAATCGCGCTCTTGAGCGCGGCTGTAAGCATGGACAGACGTGCTACAAAGTGCGCCTGTGTAATGAATAGGTGCGCATAGATGCGCGCCTATGTAGTGAACAGGCGCGCATAGATGTGCGCCTGTGTAGTAATCAGGCGTGCATACGTGCACGCCTGTGGGTAAAAAAACCGTGCCTTTGAGGCAAGTTTTAAAGGGTGAAACATGAGTCTTTTTGATGCATTGGATGGTTTCATAATATGATATAGGACTCTCTTTTGTGTGCAGGTGACCAGAAGTTACTATGGAATTTTGGTGGCGTGAGCGAGATTGGTCACAGTTGCGAGATGTTGTGGGCAATGCCGGGCCTGAGGTGTGAGCGGCTTTAGCAACCTGTGGGTTGATAAAGTTTTTTGAGTGTCCATTGATATGAGAATAGGAGTAATTACTCCAGTTCCTGCTCCAGATGTGGAGTCCGGATCTTCACTACTTCCTCGTGCGAGGAGAGCAGATCCCCTTCACTGCGGTGGAGGATATCTATTTTTTGACGGGGCTCCCCTTTCGAGGAATGCCTCTGTCGACAGAGCCTGTGCTGTCAAGGGACACAGCCCTGGTGACGTTTGCCAGGAAATTTTGTTCAGGCGAGAACTTTATGTCCGGGACTATAGTGAGTATTAGTGGTATAGATTCCCTGGCGCATCGTTGCATAGCGGCGATGATTGTTCGTGTGTATGGGTCACTAGCGACCCAACGGATTAGTGGTGGCCAGCTGGTGGTGCTGGAGAGGGTGGTGGTGGGCTATGAATAGTTCACCTGGGGGCTTATGCTGCACGCACGGATGATCACGCAGTTGGACCGCTGTCGGTCCACAGGTACCGGAGAGTTTGCTTTCGGCTCGATCCTGGTAGCCTGGTTCTTGGAGAGGGTGCCGATGTTGTGCCCTAGGGTTCTACTTGAGGTGCCAGGGGCACGAGAGCCGCACTTGAGGCGGTGGTCGACTGTTTTGGTTCGCCACGGTGGTGGCGAGGGTGGACATTTTTTTACGGTGCAGGCGGCGTAGATATGGTGGTAGATGTCGTGGGTCATTCTTCAGTACCCCTATGCTGGGGTGGACTTCCGGGATGATCCGGATATGGTGTTGCCTCCTAGGGAGGTTTTTGATCATCGAGGTATGTTGTGTATTTGTATGTTTTTCTTTATACCAGTTCATATGTGATATAGATGTTGATATGATCGTTTTCTTGTTGTTTTGTGCAGGTGCAGATGTGGCACCTCATGGGCGTGAGGTGGAGTTGCAGAGAGTGTCGGTTCAGCGAGAGCCGGAGAGACAGCCGCGTGGAGGGCGACTTCAGCGGGATGAAGTCGCGGGGCGACCAGCAGAGCCTGAGAGACCGACGAGGAGGCGCCGATTTGATGACCCTGCCGGGGGGCCATCGCATGCTCCTCCAGCGGTGGCCGGAGGTGATTTTGATGATATACGTCATCGTTTGGAGATGGTGTTATAGGACGTGCCTGAGGGCATGTGGATCCGCATCCAGGACGAGGGGTTCTTGGAGCAGTGCATAGGGTTACCGCCACCATGGCGGTCGATCGTGCGATGAGCAGCTGTGCTTGCTGCCATGACTAGTGGTCGTCTGTCGCCGGGGCAGGAGGGTCCTGCAGGTGTTCCACCACCTCCTCCTGAGGGAGGAGCAGCTGGGGGTACGATAGAGGCACCCTGATGGATGTATCATGTATATATATTTTTTTGATTGTATATAGGATGGTGAGCCGATTTTGTACCGAGGTGTGGCACTGGCCTACGGGCATATATATTTTTTGTATGTAAACATTCGGATGGCCGGATAGGCCTTGATATATATATATATATATATATATATATATATATATGAGTATACATCTTTTTTGAGATCTTGGTATTGTTTACATATGTTTTTTGTTGATAATGATGATGATGTCTATCTTATCTATATGTTGTGACAGGATGTACGAGATGTGTTATGTATGTGTAGCTTGATGTGATATATGCCAATCTAACACCATGTTAGCTATTTCATCTGTTGTTTGATTCAATTGTCGTGGAATATGTGTAAATGTAATGGAATCAAAATGTCGAGATAACAGTCTAACCTGCAGGTATTTGTGAAAGAGGCACGGATCGTGTACACGGTATACATTGTTGAGTTGGAGAACGACTAGTTGAGAGTCGAGGAAGACGCTAAGGTGGCAAATATGATGACGCTGGGCGTCGGCCAGGAGGCCAATGACCGCAGTGTATTTAGCTTGGTTGTTGGTTGCTGGTCCCAAACAGATGCCACTAGAATGTAGCATTTCATGTGAGGGGGTATATAAATCCCAAGCCACCGAAGCGAGATTTTGTGTCCAACGGCTGGCGCCGTCAGCGTAACCAATGTGGTAGGCTGGTGAAGGAAGCATCTGTCAATAGCACAAAGGATAGTTTAGATGAGAGGGGAGAGAGAAAAAAGATTTAAAACACTAGAAAAAAGAAAATGACCTAAAGTAGTGTGACTACTTTTAAGCATAAAACTTCTTGAGGTATAACCCATTGACGGGTTCCTTGAGTGAGAGGCCTTCGGGGGAGGCCAGGATGTATGCGCCTTTTGTGAGGCAATGTTGGATGATGTAAGGGCCATGCCAGAGCGATTCGAATTTGCCGTGGCCAAAGGTATCATGGGCGATATCATAGGCCAAGACGAGGTCGCCTTCTCGGAATGAACGAAGGTTGACATGGCGATCAAAGGTAGCTTTGGATCATTTTTTATCTGCCTCGTTGTTCTGTAATGAAGATCGACGATCTTCATCTAGCGACTCCAAGTTCAGCAAGCGCTGCTCCATTGGAGCAGTGTCAGGTAATAGCTCAATTGCGGTGCGTAAGGTAGGTATTTCACATTCAATGGGAAGAGTTGCCTCAACCCCATGGACTAAATGGAATGGCGTGAAACCCGTGGCGGTTTTTACTGCCGTTCAATACGCCCATAGCACGGAAAATAACATGTGATGCCAATTGGTTTTATGTTTATTGACCGTGCACTGTAACATGGTCTTGAGGACTTTGTTTACTGCCTCGACCTGTCCGTTTGACTGAGGGTAATATGGCGAGGCAAACTCATGAGAGAAGCCTAATCGAGATGAGAGTTCGACAAAGATCTCATTCTCGAAGTGTTTTCCATGGTTGGAAATGAGCTGGAGTGGTACGCCAAAACGGGATATGACATGATTAAAGAAAAAATGTGCTGCAGTGTCAGCGGTGTTGTTGAAAGTCGGCATAGCTTCAACCCATTTAGTGAAGTAATCAACGGTGACAACAATGTATTTGTGACCATTGTTGGAGGGGGGATTACAAGTCATAAAGTCGATGCCCCATTTGCAAAAGGGGTCGGCCGTAATGACGGGGTGAAGAAGAGCAGGGGGAGCGCGGGCTTTGTTGGCATAGAGATGACATTGCTCACATCGTTTCACGACGTGAATGAAATCGTGAAACAATGTAGGCCAAAAGTAACCGGCTCGGATAATTTTCTGAGCCGTGGAGATACCCGAAAGATGGCCCCCACATGCACCGCTATGGCAGTCGTTTAAGACTCTGCCGGCATCATCAATAGTTAGGCAACGACGAAGAATGGTGTCAACGCCCCGTCGATATAGGATGTCTCTGATGAGGAGATAGCGGGGGGCCTGATGGCGAATATGCCGACGATCATCTCGTAAAAGGTGCTGACCGAAATTTTGAGTTCGTAGGTAGACAAGGAGGTCACCATACCAAGGATCATCTGAGGTGATGTAAAAGAGATGTTCGTCGGGAAAGTCGGTGTTGACGAGGGCACAGGTGGTGTCAGAGGGGAGGGCCATGACAAGTTTAGTGAGAACGAGGGCCTTCTTACTCTTAGGTGTTGAAAACTCGAGGTCGTACTCCTGAAGGATAACGATCCATCGAGAAAATTTGTCGTTAACTTGTTGACGACTGAGCAAATATTGCATAGGGTTGGAGTCTGCGATGACCTTGGTGGTCCGCAGTAGAATGTAATGGCACAGTTTCTGGACTGCGAGGACGACTGCAAGAGCAAGTTTATCTTCATGTTTGTACTTCAAGGGTGGTCCTGAAAGGTTCTTACTAACATAGTAAATGACATGTTCACGATTGTCATCTCCGAGCTGGATGAGGACGCCGGCTATTGATACAGCTGATGCTGATACGTAGAGGATGTAGTCGCGATTATAGTCAGGTGCACTAATTAAAGGTGCATATGAAAGTGTTGTTTTGAGATCGTCAAACGACTGTTGGGCATAATCGTCCCAGTGAAAATGAATGTCGTGATGTAGTAAATGGAGGAAACCATGCGCGCGTATGGCGTAATCGGGAACAAAGCATCTAAGGAAGTTAGCTTTGCCCTATAGACTCTGCAGTTGTCGTAAATTCCGAGGAGGTGGAATTTCGGTGATGGCTTTGACTTTGAGGGGGTCTACGGTAATGCCATTTTGGGAAACGATGAAACCGAGGAGACGCCCAGCGGTGACACATAATACACACTTGAGAGGATTCAAGCGGATGTTGTACTGACGACACCGTTGAAAGATGATTCGTAAATCATCGAGATGCTGGGTGCGTTTCTTGGAACGAGTTGTGAGGTCGTCCAAGTAGGCAAGGATGATTGTAGCCAGATCGTGAAAGATGTAGGTCATGGCCCACTGGAAGGTTGCGCCAGCATTTTTTAAGCCAAAAGGAATGACATGATATGCAAAGGTACCCCATGGGGTAATGAATGCAGTTTTATACTGATCGGCTGGGTGGATTTGGATTTGGTTATAGCCAGAGAATCCGTCCATAAAGGAGAGGGCCTCATGGCCAGCGCAGTCGACGATAATTTGATCGATGAATGGCATTGGAAAGTTGTCTTTTGGACATGCGTTATTGAGATCGTGAAAGTCTGTGCAGATGTGGATAGTGCCCTATTTTTTGTCGACGGGTATAGGGTTGGAAACCCACGAAGTATAAGCGATGGGGTAAATAAATGTGGCAGCACGTAATTTGTCAATTTCGGCTTTGATAGCCATTGCTTTGGCCGGGTGTAGCGGTCGTTGTTTCTGGCGAACAGGTGTGATGTCAGGCCAGGTGTCGATGCGATGTTCGACAATGGATGGGTGAAGGCCAGGCATCTCCGTGTATGACTAGGCGAAAATATCCCGGTATTCCTGGAAGAGGGCTTTATATGCGGCAATTTCCTGAGGAGTGCAAGCAGCTCCAATGATGATTTCTTCGACGACTCCTTTTTTAACAGAAATGTCGATTTTGATGGTGGGGGAAATGTTGGCAAAGTTGCCTTCTTCAAATGCATCAGGGGCAGGAATAGGATTGTTGAACCAATAAATAGGCCCGGATGGGATGAAATCTTTGGTTTCGACCGTGTAAACGGGGTTTTGGTTAGGAGGCATGAGGGCTTCCTGTGGTGAGAAGAGTGCGCGATGATGTAGCGCATCCCAGGGAGAGTCTGGGAAGTTGAGCTCTGCGAGTATTTCCTCGTCGCATAGGAAACGATGGGAATACAAAGGGTCATGAGGAGTGATCTCGGTGCTAATGTGATTGCCACCTGCGGGAGAAACAAGGGGATTAGTGTGGGTAGAGGGTGAGGGTTCACTTGACATGAACCATATATTGAAGTATTGAGGGGTACCCGTGGTGGTTGGGTGGAGGGTCTCTGTATGAACAGGAGAGTTAGGGGGGTTGCGGGGTAGATCCTCAGCGATGTCATGTAAGAACCATGGGGGTAATGGGAGTGCCTCGGGCTCTGGAGAAATGACATGACGATCCTCGAGTGGTGAAGTAATGTCAATTATCGCCCATGTGGGTTGGTGACACAGGGCCACTTGACGTTGCCTGTAGGGAAGGATCATAGGACATTGGTATGTAGAATGATTTAGTGAATCGCAGAGAGAGCAATGGCATCTCATACGTTCATTAACTGAAGTAGTGACATAGCGAATGTCAGTGATGTTTGAAGAGGATGTGGTAGGGCGTGGGTTGTTGTGGAAGTTCTGGCGTACAACCGCTAATGTTTTCCGAAAGCGTGGCAGTGCTGGGCAATGGTGAGTGTAATGGCCATATTCTGAACATATAACACATGCAAATTTTTTCCTCAACCCTTTACTACTGGAAGGGTTTGTGGTAGTGGTACTTGCAGTAGTGACGGGTGTTGTGGGAGTGGGATTGGGGGGAATGAAATTCCGTAATTCAGGTAGTGATGGGCAATTGTTGGTTTGGTGGCCCTCTTTCTCACATAGTGCGCAAGGTGGTGGGATGCGTGGGGGAAGGGGAGCGGTGGGCTCCTTCTTCTTCCTCCTGCCCCCAGCTGTAGCAGGGGGGGTAGGGAGTATGGGGGTAATGGAGGTGGTGGGGGTGAGGACAGGAATCGTCATGGGGAGGCCTTCCTGTGGGCGAGGGACCATCTCAGGTGGATGTAAATACCACACTAGGATTTCTAACACCATATTGGGTAGTGTGAGCGTTGCGGCTACCTGGAAAGATTCTACACCGGGTGGTGGGTAAAAGAAGGGAATTTGAGTGAGGGGTCAGGGAACTGTCTCCCAAATGGGACTAGGTCCCTGAGGGGGTGTGGATTCGTGGACTGTAGAGGTTGGTGAGTGCGCAGGAGGCTTCGCTTGGAGTGGTTCTGCGACTATTGAGACATCAGGTATGATTGAAGCCTCCTGAGGAGGATGAGCATCCTCCATGTGAGTTTTGTTAGATGTGATGATGCATACTTGATTAGGGGGAAGGAGTGGAGGTGCTCCATGGTATGTCCCTAATAAGGATGGATCTTTGAAAATTCTAGGACCCATCTCAATGAGTGGATATACTTCCTGGTTGGTGTGGATGAGGGGAAGAATGTTATCGAGATTGGCAGAGGGGTTGGGCTCATAATGTGAGACTTGGTCAATGGTTACAATCTTTCCGTTGTGGGGGAACATGATTGTCCGAAAGACGGAAGATGCCACTGCCTTCATAGCATACATGTAGCTACGTCTGAACAAGATATTGTAATCGAGCGTGACATCGATAACTTCGATATCAATGAGGATGGGTTTGCCTCCGAGTTCAACGGGGACATTTTGGAGGAGCCCTTCAGGAGATGATGGTCGTCCATCATAAGCTCGTAATGTGATGGCGGAGGGTATGAGTTCCAGGGAACCAAGTTTTTTCCATACTGTTTTGGACATGATGCATGTAGATGCTCCTTCATCGATGATACACCGATGGATGGTGATGTTCTGTATTTTTATTGGTACTTGAATAGCGACCGCGGTGGGAAGACAAGGTTCGCAACTATCAAGGTCAAAGGTGATGAGTCGAGTATCAGCAAGGTCGACTGCCCCTAAGGCGGAAAGTAGAGATTTACGTTGTGTAGGACAAGTCTGGAGGACTTCCAAGACTGACATGGCAGCCGAGGATTGTGCTAAGTCATCTACCAAGCTATAATTATGAGCAGCCCTAGCCTGTGGGTTGTGGACATTCCGGCGCAAGGGGATGCGAGGGATGCGTAATGGTGGTTCGGCGGAAGGGCGAGGGATCACCAACGGGGATCCCGTTAGTGTAGGGTTTGTCTCTGGAGAGATAGGAGTAGACTCATCTGGATACTGACGATTCTGCATTTGCAGAAGGATTTCTTCCTCACTGGTGAGGAGAATGGTACACTCTGCTGGATTGTTAGGGTTGTGGTATTGTCCCACCTAAGGTGGGGGGCATTGTGCATCCTGTTGGGTGTTTACCACACCTTGATGTGGGATAGGATTTTGCAACACGACGGGAGGGGGTTGTTGCACATACTGTTGTGGTGCCTGCGGAGGGGCAGTTTGTGCAGGGATAGGGGGAAGACCACCTGAGTCTTTCAACCATTTGAAATCAGTGATCTGGGGGCAATGGTGAGTGTAATCACCGAAATCACCACAAAGGGCACAAGGGTGGATGGTTTTAACATTATTTCGCCCTTGGTGTTTGTTGTTATTGGCCCCTTGGGGGTTTTGGTTCCCTTGGTTTTGGTTTCCCCCAGGGGGTTGGTGCTGTGGGGGTTGATTCCCACCTTGACCAGGGTTGTTGTTATTCCTATAATTTCCTTTCTTCCTGGTATTGTTCGATGGATGAGTTGGGTTGGCTGTATTCAAGTGTTCAAAATTCTGGTATTGTTGAGGAGCAGAAGGTTGAACAAAATTTACCCCCGCATGTGGATGTGGGGGAGCCGTAGGTTGTGGAGGACCAGGAAAGGGGAAGTATGGATTTTGTGGTGGTACCGATCCATAAGGTACATAGGAAGGCGTAGTTCTTTCACTAGTACTATAAGATGATGTTGAGGGAGTGCCACTGCTTGTGGGAATAGGTGGATGTATGGGAGGTGCCGGTGGTGGTCTACTGATGGGTGGAGGTATAGCAACAGAATATGGCTGTTGATATGGGGGTGGGGGGTAGTAAGGAG
Source organism: Picea engelmannii (assembly GCA_009831015.1). Taxonomy (NCBI): domain Eukaryota; kingdom Viridiplantae; phylum Streptophyta; class Pinopsida; order Pinales; family Pinaceae; genus Picea; species Picea engelmannii. The sequence goes on along the minus strand of ML786919.1, from coordinate 1,014,620 downwards.
TGCCCCCATATACTGGTGGGTATTGAGGTGTGCCATACATCGGTGGTGGTTGGGGTTGTGGACCATGGTGTGTGGTGGCACCTATTAGTCCGTTTGCTGAATGAGACATCCCAGGTTTGTCTTGGCCAAATGGCACAGGTTTGGGAAGATCAGGAAGTACTGTGTATAAGTATCCTGACTGTGCGTAAATGAGGTCATATTGTTGGGCCTTACTGATGGCTTCCTATTTAGATTGAGGGAAGGTGGAAGCGACGTCCTTACCAAGTAGAGAGACAAGTGATCTAAGAAACCAGTCAAGGCACTGTTGTTTGGTGGTTTCTGCTTTACACAAACTACGTCGCCTACGCCACTCATGAATGTGGTCAGCAATGTGGGTGGCTGAGGTCTGTTTGAAGTTAGACAGTAGTTCTATACCATTGTCATGGCATATGGGTAATTGGAAAAATGTCAAGAAGGCTTTGGCTAATGACTCAAAGGTCGTATGGGACCCTAATTTTTCTTCGACATACCATTTGGCTGATGGGCCGGTAAGTGTGCATTGAAATAATCGCAGTATGACAGAATCATCCATAATGCTATTGGAAGAACACCATAGATGAAAGGTCATGACATGGTTGGCGGGGTCATCCCCTGCCTTTCCTTCAAACTTGGGTATGTCTGAAGGAAGTTTGGTGGGCATTGCAGGCCATGTGGCGTCGTGCAATATGGGATCATTCGTGAGTTTGGTGAGATTCGGTATGTTGAGAGAGTCCAAGTATGGCATCTGTAGTGGTGGGGGAGGGTTAGGTCCAGCCATGTTGTGTTGTGAACCTAACCGTTGATGGGGACTAGGTGGGTTGGTACTCCCTCCTTGAGAGGAAGTGGGTCCCCCACTTCCGTGTAAAGGAGAGCGAGTGGAAGTATGACCTTGGGAAGTTGACCCAAGTAATGTAGAACCAAGCAAAGCTGATCCCAAGATGGTAGCACTCACAGGAGTGTGTGAAGGAGGTATCGATGAGCGGGTACGACCAGATATTCCCCCTAAGATAGGAGGGAGGTTGAGTAAGCGTCGTGAACGACGGGGGTTCTGTGGTTCCCCTATGATGTCAGACTAGTCATGTGAATGTGTGCAACAAGTGGTGAGAGAAATATAGAAACCAAAATCCTTTGCGCTGAATGTTTACACAATATATATATCCAAATCAAACTGTAATCAGATGTGCATCATACATAAAATGAGGAAGAAGCATATATATGGGTAAGTGGGTTTTGTCCGTGTGGGGGAATCAAAAGAAAGCAAATGCTCGTGTCCTAGAAGACGTAACGTCCTTCCTCTCAAATAGCACTGGACCTTCCAATAGCACTCAACAGTGGGGTCTGAAGTCACTGGGAGAGATACTAGTGAAGGATGAAACAATTGGTTATAATGAGGGGTAGAGGGGGCATATCCCGAAAGAGCTGGCGATACTTCCCAATAGCCACACAAAATCCAATCAAGGTGCGATTGCAGCCCACAATCGCCACCTGGGTAGAT
>ML786919.1:981988-1007111 GCA_009831015.1 Picea engelmannii | reverse complement strand
TATATATATATATATATTAAAACAAACCGATATGTACAATGGTGATTTAGAAACACATTACTGCATGAAATGTTTAAGATACTGCCCATTTAGAGGGGCATTAAGGATTTTTCCATCCAAGTTTTCTAGTAACCAAGAATTTTTTCCTTCCAAGTCTGAAATTTTGTATGGACTTGTTATTCTCTCTGTTATGCATTTGTTATGATGCTATGTTGTGCATGTATGATTTCATGTTGAATGTTTGAAGTCTGAGTGAGAGAGAGAGAGAATGAGTTTCAATTGTTTCTCTTCCTGAGTGAGAGTTCCTGCAAGGAGTGCGTTGACAAAGGTTCAGAGTTCATCTCTGAAAGCTCAGGAGGGATACCATTGTTCTCATTACAACAGAAGTGCAAGTGAAGCACAAAATTCGTGCAAGGTGTGTGCAGGCAGGTTGAAAAATTAGAACTTATCAACCAAGGGGATAGTTGAAAGACAGTTATTTCTAAGTGTGATAGAGTCGAAAGATCAAGTACCTAGGAGTATTTGAAAGAGTGCCACAAGGAGTGCGTGCATGAGTCCTTTTGAGAATTGAGTTGCAAGTGAAAGATCAGGAGGGTCAACACCTTTGAAAGTACCCAAAGGGAGACGGAGATTGAAAATGTCTCACAAAAGTTAAGTTCCAGTGGAATACCACTAGTTCATTTCACAGGAGCTGTCAAGGAGGAAACGAGCAGTTAGAATTCTTCGTGGAGAACTCGTGAAATAATGAGGACCGAAGGATCTAGGAGAGATGCAGATAAGTTAATCATTGGATCAAATAGAGGATTATTATTCTTTGACCCCGTGGAAAGTACCATTTCAGAATTCATGGTTTAGAAGTGATAGAGGGAAGGAAATCAAAGGTTCGTTCAAGTCCCGAAAGCCAGAAAGATTGAGGGACAGGTGGCAAGAATCCATGTCAGAGACAGAGGACAACACAAAAAACAAATGGCGTACTTGTCGCCAGGTGGAGTCAAACTTCATTGACTATTTCAGAGTTTCGTAGGTTGGAGAGCCAGAAGCCTCACATCAGGATTCGCGAAGACGTGAAGTCCAAAACTCCGAATCAGTGAAAAGTCCCATAGGGAATCCCGTCTTTACTAAATGCATCAGGGTTCAACATTTCAACATTTTTGAAGACGAGAGGTAGGGGTTCCTTTTTACAGAATTCCCAAAATTACGAGACGTGATACGGCTGTGGAGGAGAACACGGCCAAACATTTCGATGAATCGGGATTTCGAGTTTCGACAGTAGAGGGCCAAGAAACTCGACATTAGGGATCCTGAAATTGCGAGACCCAAAGTCCCGAATTAGTGAAGGGCATGACACTATTGTGGTCAAGGAGATTTGGGTTGATGCCTGATGTTTGTTCGCGCAAGCTCAATTCATAAAGACCTGTGGATACACCGTGAGCGTATGAGATATTTCCTGAGGGAAAATCGAAGAGTCAATTTGACTTAGGGGCATATTTAGAACAATCCTGCATGGACCTCGACCCGAGGGTTCGGGGGTCTGCTACATTAAGTGGTATCAGATCAATAGAAGAACAGGGTAGAGTCCATTCCAAATTGTATATGGAATGCAGCCAAGGGGAGTTTTTGAATTGAGAGATGTGGAACAAACTGAATTCAGAAGTGCTAGTGTAGATGAATTTGCAGAAGCAATGAAGGAGCTTCACAGTCGAAATAAGGAGCGATTGTAGAATTATAATCAAGAATACAAGCGCAAAGCATATCAACATAGGCGAGGACTTCAATTTGAATTTGGTGATCTGGTTCTTGCACATCTGAGGAAGGAAAGGTTCCCAAGGGGAACATATAACAAACTGAAGATGAAAAAGATTGGACCATGCAAGGTTGTGAAGAAATTTGGGGCAAACACATATGAGATTGAATTACCCGATGGGATCAGAATCTCACTAATATTCAATGTTGCGGATTTGTGCCCTTACAGATCTAAAGAAACAGGGACAGAGGATGAATAGACAGAGGGTCAGTGGACCAAACAAATTCCTGTAGCTGAAAAGCTAGAGATGGAAAGAATAATTGACAAGAGAGTCAGCAGGAAGACCAGAAGAAAAGAGTATTTTGAATACTTGGTCAAATGGAAGGGACATCCAGTTGAAGATGCCAGCTGGGAAGATGAAGCAGAAATTCAGAAGCATGGGAAGACCATGCAAGAGCTCATGAACAGGAGTTCATGGAAATTTTCAAGCGAGGGAGTATGATGCAGGAGCATCATGCAAAGCCTAAAGCACGCGACTAAGCCAAGGAGAAGTTGGACACGCGAAGAAAGAAAAGAGCGCGTTTTCATAAGAACTCTTTTGAATTTTGAACTTAAAAGGAATTAATGTAATATTTAGGAAGATGGCGTACTTCACATTTATATCTTGGAGGTTGTAAATAGATCATGAGGGATTCTCTCTGATCTGTAGAAGCTAGAGGCATTTATGCATAATGAATGAAAGTAGGTATATTTAAATTATAGATTAGATAGTTTAGGAGAGTAGGAGGGAAAACGGATATAGACACCCTCACCTTTGTATCATTAGTAGTTGTATCATTAGAACATGAGCATAGAGAAGAAGAGGAGAGTTGTAGCAGAGAGTTGAAAGGAGAAGTCCATGTACAGGATCTTTGAATTAATATATGAAGCTTTGAATCAAATTTCATGGTGTTATGATGTTTTTTGTTTATACATGGTGAATGGTATGCTTATAATGGTTATATTGTCTCTGTTATGCATTTTCTATGATGCTATGCTATGCATGTATGATTTCATGTTGAATGTTTGAAGTCTAAGTGAGAGAGAGAGAATGAGTTTAAATTGTTTCTCTTCCTAAGTGAGAGTTCCTACAAGGAGTGTAGTGAAACTTCCATAAGGAGTGTGTTGACAAAGGTTCAGAGTTTATCTCTAAAAGTTTAGGAGGGATACCATTGTTCTCATTCCAATAGAAGTGCAAGTGAAGCACAGAAGCCGTGCAAGGTGTGCACACGCTGGTTGAAAACTTAGAACTTATCAACCAAGGGGAGAGTTGAAAGACTGTTGTTGCCGAGTGTGTACAGAGTTGAAATATCAAGTACCTAGGAGTATTTGAAAGAGTGCCACAAGGAGTGTGCGCAAGATTCCTTTTGAGACTTGAGTTGCAAGTGAAGGCTCGGGAGGGTCAACAACTTTGAAAGTAACCAAAGGGAGACGGAGATTGAAAACATCTCACAGAAGTTAAGTTCCAGTAGAAGAACACTGGTTCATTTCGCAGGAGATGTCAAGGAGGAAATGAGCGGTTGGAATTCTCCATGGAGAACTCGTAAAATAATGAGGACCGTAGGATCCACGAGAGTTGCGGAGAATTTAAGCGTTGGATCAAACAGAGGCTTATTAGTCTTTGACCCCGTGGAAAGTGCCATTTCAGAATTCGGGGTTTAGAAGTGATAGAGGGATTGAAATCGGAGGTTCGTTCAAGTCTCGAAAGCCGAAAATCTTGAGGGACAGGTGGCAAGAATCCGTGTCAGAGACAAAGGACAATGCAAAAGATAGGTGGTGTACTTGTTGCCAAGCAGAGTCAAACTTCGTTGACTATTTCGGGGTTTCATAGGTTGGAGAGTCGAAAGCCTCACATCAATATTTGTGAAGACGTGAAGTTCAAAACTCCAAATCGGTGAAAAGTCCCATAGGGAAGCTCGTCTTTGTTGAATGCATCGGGGTTCGACATTTTGTCATTTTCGAATATGAGAGGTAGGGGTTCCTTCTATAATTCCCGAAATTGTGAGACGCGATACGACTATGGAGGAGAACATGGCCAAACATTTCGATGAATCGACATTTCGGGTTTCGGCAGTAGAGGGCCAAGAAACTCGACATTAGGGATCATGAAATTGCGATACCCGAAGTCCCGAATTAGTGAAGGGCATGACACTATTGTGATTAAGGAGATTCAGGTTGAAGCCTGGAGTTTGTTCAAACAAGCTCAATTCATAAGGACCTATGGATACATCGTGAGCGTATGAGATATTTCCCGAGGGAAAATGAAAGAGTCAATTTGAATCAGAGGAAGATTTAGAACGATCCTGCACGGACCTTGATGCGAGGGTTCGGCGGTTTGCTGCATTAGTTTCATTACTGGCAGAGCAAGATTTATTGGTAAAAAAACATCAGTGCCATATACCATCTAGAAAGGAGAAATCCCAATTGCTCTTTTAGTGCTTATTCTATTGGCCCATAGAGCATATTTTAAATGGATATGCCATGCTTTCTTGTTTTCTGTCAGTACCTTGTTTATCATGACAATCAAGCTTTTGTTGGATGATTCAGCCAGATTGTTTCCTTGTGGATAGTAAGTTGTTGAGTGTCCTAGTACGATATTATATTTTAGGAAAAAATTTACCATAGCCATTGACTTGAATGCTTGTGAGTTATCAGTGACTATTTTCCAGGGACAACCAAACCTGGATAAAATATTATCTTCCAAAACATTGATTACTACCGAATCGGTTGCATTTCTTGTGGGAATAGTTTCCACCCATTTTGTGAAGTAATCAGTAGCAGTTAGGATCCATTTGTGCTGTGCACTGGAGTGTGGATGGATTTCTCCAATGAAATCAAGTCCCCACTGCTGAAAACGAGCTTCGATTTTAACTAGAACAAGGGGAAAAACTGGGATCTTCTATTTGCCTGAGAACAACTGACATGGGACACAATTTCAAACTTTAGTGTTCACTTTTGTAAACAATTTGGGCTAGTAGTATCTGGCTCTCAATATTTTATACGTTGTTGCTCTCCACGCTTGATGTCCTCCACATACTTCGACATGGAATTCCTCTATAACCCCTTCTGTTTCAATTTCAATTAAACACCTCAATAGGAAACCCAAGGGTTCTTTCCAATACAATTTAGCATCTATGATACAGTATTTTACATCATGTAACTTTAGCGTCCTAGATTTTGATGGGGTTAATTCACTAGGACATTGAAGCATGAGTAGGTAATGGATGATGTCATAATACCAGGCTGAAGCAGAAAACTTATCTTGGATTTTGGCTATAGGTGTGATGATATCAAGCTCATCAATTTCTAGGAATCCTTCATTCTCTTGCAACTGCTCTATCCCAAGTGCTTTTAAATTCAATTCGACGAGCAATTTGGCCAAACCTTGACCTTTGATAATTTTAGTTGGTTTGACCTCTAGGTCAAACTCCTAGATCTTTGCTAACCACATGCCTCTTCTTCCATTGCTATTTGGTTGCACCCGGATATCTTTAACAGAGCTAGAGGGTACATAAGCAATGATCTTTGAAAGCAACACGTAAGTTCTGAAAGACTTGAGAGCTTTCACCATTGTGTAGGCCTGTTTCTCCATTATATCATATTTCAACTCAGCATCTCTGAGTCTTTTGCTAAAAAACGCAATAGGCCGCTCAAAACTTTCCTCGTTTTTCTGTAACAACACAGATGCAATAGTATGTTCTGAAGCAAAAGAAAAAATTAGAAACTCTTTCGTGTAATCTGGACTTGCCAGGACCGGTGCTTCACTTATTACTTTCTTGATGCGTTGAAATGACACTTTGGCTTCACTGGTCCACCTCACCTCGTTGTCCTTTTTTAGCATATCTGTTATCAATTTCACAATCTTAGCAAAGTTGGGGATGAATCTCCTCAAGAAATTTATTTTTCCTAAAAAAGACTAAATTTCTTTTACATTTCTAGGAAGATTTATAGTGTCTATTGCTTCAACTCTTTTTGGATCAATTTTGATCCCCTCTTTAGACACAATATGGCCCAAGAGTTTACCTTCTCGCATCGCGAAATGGGATTTCTTGGGGTTGAGTGACAAACCAAATTTACGACATTTCTCAAAGGTTTTTTTAAGGTGCGTTAGATGTTCTGCATTGGAATTGGAGAACATGGTCAGGTCACCAAGATAGATAACGAAGAATTTATCTCTTTCACCCACGAAAGCGATATCCATGGTTCACTAAAAAGTGGCCCCTGCATTCATCAAACCAAAGGGCATTTTATCGTACATAAAAAGTACCCCAAGGGGTAGTGAAAGAAGTTTTTTCTTTATCGTCCTGATGCACTCCAATCTGATTGTAACCTGAAAAATCATCAATCATAGACATCCGGTTAGCTCCAACTACTTTTTCTAAAATGTGATCAATTTTAGACAATGGGTAATTTTATTTGAGTGATGATCGATTCAGGTTTCTGAAATAGACACACAGTCTGATCTCGCCGTTTTTCTTTCGTACTGGGACCAAATTGGCTACCCACTCAGAGTATCTCAGTGGAACTATGATTTTAGCATCCAAGAGTTTTTTGACTTCTTTTTCTATCACCAGTAACAGGATAGGGTTAATCTGTCTGAGTTTCTATCTAAAAGGTTTGATGCCTGGTTTTCATGGAATTTTATGTTCCATGATAGACGTATCATAAGTTCTCATCTCGTCATAAGAGCAAGCAAAAACATCTTTGTATTTTTTAAGAAACTCGACATATTTACTCTTGATTTTGGGAGACAGGTACCTGGATACTTTCACCAGTCTGGGACTCTACTCGGTACCTATATTGCAATCTTCATCCTCCTCTGGTTGAGGTTGTAAGGTAGTCTTCAAAGGGATGTCATCGTGAATGAAAATCCTTTCTAAGGGAATCAGGCCCTTAGGTATCTGATTATTTTGTAAAACCAACATTCGATGATTTGTAATTTTATCCTGGAACTCTTGGGGGTCTTCCCCTTCCTGCATGATCCAAATAGGATCATTTTGGTTCTCTGGGTCAGCGTGGGTTTTGGCGAACTCATCTATCGTTTCTAAAAAAAAAAAGAGTTGTTCATTGTCCTCAAAGACTTGCTAATGTTGTATGTTATTGGGTATTGAAGTTCTATGTCTCATCTGTATATGATATTTAAGTTTGAAAGCAGTGGGAGGTACGAAAGTCGAAGCTTCTTTGGCTAAAGCATCCGCCTGCTGATTTTCTTCTCTCGAGATGAAGTGAATATTAACAGAGGAGAAAAAAAAATTGATTAGGTCCCAAACACAATTTTGATATGACCTTAACCTAGGATGTTTGGCCTGGTACTGGCGATTAACTTGTTTCACGATCAACTCTGCTTCACTAAAAAATTCCAGGTTTTTAATTTTCATTTTCCTAGTGGCCTCTAACCCTAACACTAGAGCTTCATACTCACATATGTTATTGGTGTGGTCTATGTTCCATTGAATCCTATAATAGAAAAGAATAACGAATTGGTCATCAGGTGCCACAAAAATTACTCTAGCCCCAGCTCCAAGATAAGATGAGGCACCATAAAAAAACATTTTCCAAACACCAGTGTTACACACCACCTATTCTATTTGTTCTTTTTCTCTTTTATTTCCTGTACAAATTTCTTCTATACACGCATCTACATCATCATCTAAATATAATATATAGTTACCTAAATCCTGATCAACAATATATACAGGATAATTTTGTGGGTTGAGAGGATCACTAACCTAGTTTCCCTGTACAGTCGCATGAGCTGCCCCCTGAAAACTGGAATTGTCGTGTACATCATATCAAGTTGAAGGGAACCTCCAAGTTTGGCACCCCAAGATTGGGACAAGGGCATGACATATTTTGGGGGTATATCTGCAACAACTACATCCATTAAAATACTTTTCGAAGGTACATGTGCAAGGTTTACTACTAAGTCCTTTATCATACCTATACATTTGACTTTCCTCGAATCGAAAGAATATAAATCTCCATAAGGCCTGGTGATTTCAAGGCCGAGTCTATCCATGATTGCTTTAGGAATCACATTGTGAGAGGCCCCAGAATCTAACATGCAGTTATGGAGAAGATGATTGAAAACAATTAAAGTGATGTAGAAAGGAGCTACGGTGTCTCTGGCATGTTCAAAGTGTGGGCCAAAAATTATGTTAGGCTTTTCATCCTCTAAGTTTATAACATCATCCTTTCTCTCATTTTCTAGAAAACTAATCATTTTAGCAATTTGTTTTTGATATATCGGGTTTTTGGCCAATTCGACAAGGGGAATAGGAATTTTGATCTTATTGATTTCATTTTATTGGTTAAAACTTCCAATGGTTTTGTTGATTTCCATGTTTTGAACCTCAGGCCCTTTATTTTTAGCTTTCTTTGGCTGAGGGGCCTTTGTTTCAGTAACAGGGGTGTCTATTTTCTGCATGCTTAAGGGTGGCATTTCCACTGTCTTTTTTTTAGTAGACTATATGTTAGCGGTATTAGTCCCTTTAGTCTTTTCTTCAATGTTTTTCGAAACTGGTACATCATTTTCAACCCTTGACAATATCTTTTTAACTAGAGCGGTTGAGGAAACCCTGTTTCTAGGTCTTAGGTTATACTTTTGGTGGAACTCAACCATTATTCCATCCGTTATTCCCTGATAGGTCGAATGTTCCGAGACACTGTTTTTCCCATTACTCTCAGTCCTATAATTTGAAGTCAGAGACTTTTCGTAATCACGTCTTATTATATAAGGTTGTGAGTAGTCTTCGCCAATATTGTTTATATCCTCTTCTAACTCCTTGAAATCCTCCAAATCTTTCCCTCCTATAAATTTTTCACTTTTAAAATGGGTTTGGATTTTTTGATCTTCGTTCTTAATTTGTTTTTGGTGGTTTTGAGGATTAGGGTTCTTCCTGAATTCCTTTCTAGGGTGATGCTCATTTTTAGTTTGATCAAGTTCCATTCTCGATATTTTGTTTGACAGTTCTTTGATGATTCTAGACATATCGCCCATCTTATCTTCTGAGGACCTTCTTGATCCAGAGGGTCCTCCTTGCTCCCTATATCTCCTTATTTATTTGTTTCCAGTCTCAAATTTGGATTTCAATTTTCCTGATGCCATCATGTTAGATTCGATTTCCAAGGGATCATCTTGCATCTTGGTGAGATCTACTGATCTTCGCTCCCTTAATAATAGGGTGAAATCAGGGTTGAAAGATCCAGCGAAAGTCACTTTCGTCGCAGGTTGTGAGGGTTTGACCTCAGCTGGGATCTTGTTGTACAATTTGTTAAATCGTTGGGTGAACTCAAGGACTGATTTAGAGTTTTTCTTTTGAAGAGCTCCAAATTCGGTTAGATAATAAATATGGTGTTTCCGCTCACCCCACTGTCTAATAAAATCATTTTCAAGTTCATCATATGACGGTATAGATCCCGCTGCTAAGACTCGAAACCAAGTTCTTACTTTCCCTTCAAAGGTTTGACCCAAGAGTCTAGAGTAAACATCTTCATGTTCCAATCCAAGAATGTCAACAAATTGATCGAAAAAATTTATGTGTTCGATTGTCGTTAAATCGCCCTCTCTTGTGAACTTGGGGAGGTTTTTCATGTAATTTTCTGGTAAATCATGGAGAGGGACCGGTAGAACTAGAGGAGCATATATCACAACAACCTTTGTGAATATCTGAAGAGGTTGTTCTTGGCTACCTTATCCTACTCCCGGACCACCTACGGCGGCACCTCCTACCCCACCTACTCCAGCAGTGACCATTGTGGCTTTAGCAGTAAAAGTTTGGGGGTTATAAGGATGGGTTTCATGAATTTGGTTATCAACGGGGATGAAACTTGAGAAAAGGGAGCTTGGGGATTGTGGACTAGTTCCTTCAGATTCACAGGGTGAAAATATAGGAGAATCAATAGAAGTTGAATCAAGATATATGGGATAATTGTTTGAGTTTTAAGAGGTGTAAAAATAGACTTCAAGAAGTGAGGGAGAATCTATCCAAATAGGAAGTGAGACAAATCTTCGCTTTATATTGGTGTGGGAAATGCCTGAGAAAGCTTTTGTCTCAAAAATGGGCAGAACCAAATTTGATTCAGGGGATGTAACTTTATCAGTGGAGTACTCCCCGTAAAGGGGTGGAATACTTAATTCACCGTGTTGATCTTCAGAGTTAGTCTATTTGTATTTAGGTTGATAATTTTTATTTGTTGATGAGACAGTCTGCCAAAAGTGTCTTCTTGATTTTAGAATTTTTTCTGGATCGGAAAAAGGCGAAATCTGCTTGTTGTCTAGATTCTTCCTTGTGTTCTTATGGTTGAGAGCCAGTTTAAAAAAAATGGAGTTGCCAAGTGAAAGATAAAGTTGGCCTTAAAAGGTTTCCAAACTTTGTTCACTACCAAATAAGGAAAGTGTCCATGTTGTTCTTCCTAGGGAAAAATCTTCGTTACTCCATTCCCCAACAACGACACCAAAAAGATGTTGTTCCTGATTTTATACTTTAAGGCTATAAAGTATACTGTCAAGGCATATGAAAAGACAGAGGGAGATGATGATAAGAAAAGATATGATAAAAATATGAGGGCTATAGTTTGTTCCTCAACTGTCTCTGTCGAAATTCCCAGTTTTCCTGGATACTGATATCTCTCTCAATTGTCGCCCATGAACGTTCTAACTCAACCCAGTTATTTGTTGTTTGTAAGATAGTGTTAAATAAATTTAGGGTGATGCTGGTTTGATCCAAAAAGACCGGGTTCTATGTTAGGCTGCCTTGCAACTAGTACTATCATGAAGGGTAAAGTAAAGAAGAAAAAGTTCTTGTGTTTTCTTTTTAGGCTTGTTATCTCTATTCCACAATACAACGAGAATGATGTCAACACCCAAATAAATAGGATGACTAAATTGTAGGCCTTTAATTGTATCTGAGTCAAATTTTAAAGAAAAGAAACATGTATGATATGAAGAAAAACATAAAACTATTAGCAAAGTGAGGCATCAATTTCAGAGGAATCTCACATAGTAACAGAAAACTGCGAAATGAGAAAAGTATTAATGAAGCATATGATGTTGAAATCTAAATATCTACATATCTTATATCTATTGATAACAGATACAGAGGAAAAAATGTAAATGATTTAAACAACAAGAATAATAATTTCCACAGTAGAGTTTTTACTAAATTGTAGCCAAGCATTCATCAGTTAAACATATGAAACAAAGATGAGATGGTAGGGAAACACATAACTCAGAGGTGACAAGATCTGGAATCTTCAATCTACATTTCTATTAATTTAGAGTCTCTTCAAAATTACTTCGTCAAAAATTCCCTTTTTAGAGAGATAAAAAATACCATTGTCAGTCTTCTCTCCTTTTATTTATACAAAATCAACACTACTTGATCGTTAGCGATCTCCTATTTTTTAGGGAAAAAGAAGGAAAAATAGTTACAAAACTGCAACCTTAACCGTTACATGATTAAAATTTCTTTGGTCTATCATTTCAAAAGTATAAGAATTCGAACGACACTTCACTTCTTAGCTAAAGTATCTCCCTCGTTTGAAGCTATACATTCAACACACTTCTCTAAAAAATGAACAAAAATTTTGGGTGGTGTCAAAAGATCCTTAGTTTCAAATAGATAAAAATTTCTTTGTATTTTTGGAAACTGGTCTTCAAAACCTTTATCGACAGATTTGATCACTTTCAGCTTTAAATTAGGCTGTATCAGCCATTTGTTTATCTGATTGGTATTGATCTCTCTCAACTGTGAAATTTCTGCTTGAGCCTCCTGTGAACTCTCTTTGTAGTACAATTGTTGTTTCACAATGTTTATCTGCCCTAGTAGTCTAGAGCAATCATTTCTTTCCAATACTAATGCTTGCTTATCCAAAGAATCAAAGATTCCCTCACAATCATCTTTGATTTCTTTGACTATCTTCTTGTTTTCAACTATGTTTGTTTCCCATGATTTGAGCATAATGTCTCCTCTTATCTGTTCTGTGATAGATAGTTTTAAATCTTTCGGCATCTCCCTGTTCCTTGAACATGCGGCTACCTTCTGAAAAGTATTCCTTTCTGCTTTAGCCTCTTTTTCTAGTAAAATAATGTTATCAAGAGATTTGCTTGCCTCTTGAAAATAACACTGGATGATCTCTATTTTGGATATCAATTGTTGCTACTTAGCTTCTATCTTTGTATGGGATTCTAACGAGAGGGCTTTAAAAGCCTTCAATTCTATGACCTGGCCTTCTGTCAAACTCAATTTAGCCTGTAATTGTTTAACAAGATCACTCTGTTGAGTGACCTGTACCTGACTTACCTATATCCTCTGGTTCATTTCATCCAAGCTAGCTTTGAGTGACTAGATTTCTTGCCTTTTAGTAGCTCTAACCTGTTCCAGAATTTTATCTACCTCTTCTTTAATGTTTTTCTCAACATTCTTCAACTGATCCTGCAATCGAAATATCATGTGGTTACTCTTCTTTATCCTTGTTCTCATGCTCTCCACAGTAAAAATGTTTGTTGTTTCCATGGCTCCCATGGAGCCTGCTACCTCTGTAGTGAAATCCTCCTCCTCCAGTTTCTAGGCATCTATCAAGATCCTATGCTTCTTCACCATACCCCCTTCTCTAAAATGAATTTCTTGCCTTACAATAGCCTTCCTCTTCTTGCTAAAAAAATAATTGGAAGGAGGGATTTCATCTCTGGAAATAGGGGTGAGGTCACCAACATATATATATATCCCATTTGTGGAAGTCCAAAGGTGGACTGTAAAGGAGTTAAGGAAGTTATGGGACTTCCTAGCTCTGTAGACCTTACTTCTCACATAGCCTCAGGTATAATGATATCAACAATAGGTGATGAACGAGGAGTAGACTTACTAGACTCGGGAGGTGTCCTGGACCTCCTCTCAGCTTCTGTCTCTGGATTTTCTGTTTGTAAGGCCGCTTCATTTTTTGAAGATCCTTCAGTCTCCTGAGGAAATTTTTCAGGATTGACTTTATCTTGTGTTTCTTGTCCGAAACCTGGAGGAGAATCTTCTTGTTCCTAAGGAGGGGTAATTTCTTCACCTTGCAACACTTTGGGAATTCCGCTCCATCTGTGTTTCTGGAAGGTCTGAAAACTAGCTGGCAAGTTAGACAACAATGTATGTACCCTTTATAACACCTCCTCATAGGTCTTAGTCCCTTTGAACAAGTCATCACAAGGGGACTTCTCGTGTTCATAAGCCTTCATATTACAGTGGGCCATGTGTTTTCCCACCAACTGGTAAGGATCGTGCTTCATGTGCTCGAGGTTTACCAATTTAACTTCCTCTAGCACTGTCGCTTCAACTTTGGAATGACCTAAGTTGAGCAATGAAAATTTCCCAACCTGAATGGGAAAAACTGGCCAAAATTTCTTTTGAGCCACTTTTATTTCTATCCCAATTCCACCTGCTACTATTTGATGAGCCACCTCCCTGCCCACCAGTCTGTTAGGGAGGAATTTCGGTAGGGCATGTGGGGGGATTGAACACCTGAAAACTCTAATGTATGAAAAATTCTCCTCTATGAACCAGTCAACAACTTCCCTGAGGTTTCCTGTGATGGAATTTGAAATGCAGGGAGGCACACAACCGTACAACATCTGATGTAGTGGTATCACCACGAAATGAAAAATTTCATAGAACGAATCCTTGGCGTTTTCTTCCCAAAGTTTATAATGATATTCATGAATTGGCTCCAGGTAATTAGGATTCCAACTCCAATTCATCAAAGGGAAAGGAGTCGAGAAGCATATAGCATCCATGATGTATGCCGACATATAAAAGGCTATTGGTCAGCTTTTTGATCTTGCAGTCTGACAGTCCATGACCTCCTTTGCCATGTTATCAGATAAAAACTTATCCCAATTGAAGCTGTAACCTTCTACTGCCTTGTGCAAAAGAGGTACCCACTCTGCAGGGAAATGGGTGGGACTTTTCTTACTGAAAAGTCTACATAACATCATCGCCACATAAATCATATAATCATTCAATAAGGCTATGGCGTAAATAGCATGGGTGTCAACTCTGAATTTTCCCTCGTTTTTCCACCAATCCTTGATTATGTCAGGATAGGTTTGGTCTGCCTCCAAACATTCTTTTCTTTGAAAAATTACTCACAAATTATTGATTATAAACATACTTGGGACTGGGGGATAATTTATACATTACTTTTACATGTTCGGGTCTAAAAGATCCAATGACGACCCCTCGTTTGTCCAGAATGATCCTCATCTGTATTTGAGTTTGCTCTAAGGCCCAACTGATCATGTCATTATAAGTCGTAATCCATGGTTGTGTAGCTATTTTGTGGAGCTTGGACTCCGCTATATCGCAAAGCTTGTTGTCAGCGTCATGAGGGAAATTTTTAATTTCATAATCTAGAGTCTCAAAAATCTGTCTCCGGGATTTTATGGAATCGATGGCATGTTGTGTTGTATCAGATATAATGTCTCCATCTGGACTCGAGCCTTCTGCAATCTCTTCACTTTTCTTAGGTGCCTTCTTAGGCGCCATGATACCTGTGCTGGATCAGAAACCTGTTTACATAGAAAGTGCGTATAAAACCAGGTAAACGTGACATGCAGCAAATGTAAGGGATAGCTATGAAGTTCAAACATAAGACTTTCTTAACCTTCAATTTCGCGTTAAAGCGAGTGTACAGATGCAGGCGACAAAAAATTAATGCTTTTTAATAGAAATATATGCCTAGAGATACACTTTCATGTCAAAAAATATATTCATTATCCGTTATTAATGTTGCCGTATATTGGCGATTTCGAAACTGAAGTTCATAAAGCACTGCCTTCTTCAATTCCCAAAATGAAAAAGGCGATTTAATTATTTCTAATCCTGTTTTAAAAATGAATTAACTTGAAACTTAAAACTTGTTTAGAGAAAACGCAATTTCGCGTTTTGGGACTTCGGGGATCTTGTTGTCAAGGGATAAGTCACAAGAAATCCTTGGGCCACGAAATCATGATGAGATTAGTGAGGCACTAAGACATGTATTAGGGATTTAATTAAAACAGGTCAATAATTAATTATCCTTTTAATTTTTTCAGAAAAGTGAGGATCGTGAGTTTGACTATTGAGAGTTCGAAAGTGTTTCGTTAGAAGGAAAAACCCGAATCGCGAAATATTAAGGGAATGATAACCATGTTTAGGAACTTAATTAACTTCAGGTTTAAAGAGCGCTTTTTGGAAAGCGACGGAAAAGGTGACCTTTATTTCTCTCCCCTTTTAATTTTTTTTTTTTTAAAAGCTAAGTGTTTTCGGGATTTCGGCACCGGGAAAATAAGATGGTTGAATATTATACTTCGAGAAAAATCAAATCTCGAAAACCCGAAAAGGAACAAAAGGCTCAAATTTCCCCTTTTTGGACTAAGGGCGACTCCATGACTTAGGGAAAGATGAAGCTTTAGCTTCCAAAGATAGGAAAAATTAAAATTCATGTAAACAATAAATTCAAATTTGTCAAAATTACTGAAATAGTTAATAGTTGTTTAGTTTTGGATTTGATTCTATTTAAAAATAAATAAAAATAAATAAGTAGATTTTTATGGTTGATTTTTACTATTTTATACTAGCTACAGAAACCTGTAGCTTATCTTTTTCTAAAAATCAGTTTGAATTATTATCTAAAGTCAGGTCTCTTTTATATAAAAATTTAGAATTTAGTTATGGGTAATTTTCTAACTTATTTCTGTTTCGTTTTTCAGGAAATAGTATATCCTGTTGCTGATCATTTTGGGAGAAACAAATTCGATTATGCATCTAAGTGAATTAGTAGTTTCTTTTCTTCCTGTTTTGCAAAATCTTTTATCAATTTTTGACTAGAATCAACTCTGTTATGAGTGGTTGTTAGCCCTCTATTTTTGTAATATTTTTGGTTTCATGAAATCCTATCCTATCCTATGAGATAGGAAAATTTGATTTCAAATCACTTTAAATAATGTTCATTTTGTAAGTATAAGGATCTTCCCCTGGAATAGATTATGGAAAAATGATCTTCAAAACTTAATTGAAGAGCTTATAACATTTCAGCTTTAGACCAATGTGAATGTTGTCTCATTTATGTTTTGTCTCTCTTATTTTGGAATAGTAATGTGTTGTATAGATTTAGTCTCAATGACATATGATGTTCCATTTTATCCATGTTTTAAATGTTGTTCATAATTTGTTGTTTCATAAGTTATCACTGTGATCTTGATATCGATTTTAATATCATGATTTACGCATGATGTTTTGTTGATTCATAAAATGAATGTTTTAAATTAAAATTTATGTTACTGTAATCGTTCATAATTATAAGATCATTGTGTATACATGTCTATTATTTTGTTCCCATATTCTGGCTGCCAATAAAATCTTGGAGTTTGTTCGAGAGGTATCCGTACAAACCTGTCATAGATTTTTCTTACAGGCAGGACAGTTGGAGTTATGGATCGTGCAAAGACACAGACATGTTATAAAACTAATTTCAGGTTAGATTTATTTCAATTTAATTTTTGTTATTAGTTTGTCCATCAGTGAAACAAGAAAGATTTATATTGTCATTGACCATCACTCTATCGTTGTTTCATAACTTATTAAATTTAAGTTCTTAGATTTATGATTAGAAAACAAAAAATAAAAAAAAATGTGCTTCCTTTATCTACTTTTGCAAACAGTTATCAAACTTTGATTTTGGAAGGCATTCACCGAAAACTTGCAATTTGTAATTACTCTATACATAAATGGCATGTTCATATTTATCTTTCCATTGAATATATTTGTAAATAATTATATTAAAGTATATATATTATTATAGTCTTAGCATTAGTTAGCTTATTTCTCTTCTTTATTTTAGGACCCTATATTGGCTAACAGAGCCATTAAATGCGTTAGAATTGTTGGACAACTAAGAGCGAGGGGTGAATCAGTTGTTACCATGCTTAAAAATTTATGATTATTTTAAACTCTTTATAGAGCACTCAACAACAATCACAATAATGTAGAGAGGTAAGAAATAGAGCATTTGACATCAATCACACATATGAAATATACAGAGACAGATATTTCCTGAGGAAACCCATAAAGGGTAAAACCCTCTTCTTCTTGATATGATAAGTAATCTTTACATTCTGTACATTACCATACATATGAGCTCCAACTCATTATGAGGCTACAACCTCTGTTTTGCAAGATGCAACTTGCTAAGAGCACCAACTCTCTATTTTCTCTAGCACCTACTAGAAGGAAGCACCAACTCCCTAGTTTCTCTAGCACCCACTAGAAGGAAGCACCAACTCCCTGGTTTGTCTAGCACCCACTAGAAGGAAGCAACAACTCCCTAAGTGTTCCAGGACCAACTGGATGGAAGCACCAAGTTCCAGTCAAACATGCACCAACCTGTATAACAGAGAACAACAACTTTCCCTTGCACCACCCTGCCACCCTGACTTTTCTGGCTACAACAAGATGGAAGCTACAAATCCCTATGTTCAAGAAACCACTTGAACCTTTGAGGACAACAGTCCTCCCTAGCACCTCCCTACCACCTTGAGATATAAATTTTTCTATCTATAAATTTATCACAGTGATACAATATTTATCAATGGCTTATCAGTCTCATCACTATTCTGCTACACTGCTCTGCTCTACCTGCATCAGTGTCTTCCTGCACACTTTCCTTATGCTTTATGTTCTTCTGCCTTTTATGCTCTATGTGCCATGTCCCCTCTATGCACCATTCCTCTTCTGTGCATTTCAGCTGCTGCACTCTGCCTCCTTCTACACACCTGAATCACTCTCAACAACCCCCAATCTCTTCTCTGTTATGCATTTTTATTCCCTATGTGCACCTTCTTCATCCTCTATCCACAATGCTTCTGCATGCTCTCCCCATGTTGAGTTCTCTACCTGATCATCATTTCAACTCTTCAGCTTCTCTGGCGGTTAAACCCATGCATCCATAATCACTGGGTGTTATGCTGAGATTCCTTAGCCTCTGTAGCAGTCGAGACTCTTCGTCTTCTCTGTCACAGTCAAGCTCATTCCCTGTGTTGTAGTTCCAGGCTCCAATGGTCTTACATCTGTCAATAGCCTCTATGAACAGTCTTCATTCCACTGGAAGATACCTCAAGACTCTTCATACTCTTTGGTGATCACCTTGAAGTCTCTTCGAGTCCTCTGGTAGAAACCATTAGCCATTTTTAGAAGTTACACTGTGAATCTATTGAGCCTTGTGCCTTTGGCACCTTTCACCTTTCCTTTCACATGTGGCCTCAGGCAGTGATCACACGCTTGTTCAAAAGGTGCTTTTGTGACTCGCATTTCATGGATCTAGGGATGAGGCATCTTGACTCTCCAAGTCACGATCTCTGAAATGGAGCTTGGTTGCACTAGCTCCTTCCTCCATCTTCCGCAGATGTGACCACTGGCTGTGACCATAACCTTATTCAAAATTGCATTTCACAATTTCACGTTTCACAAATTTTTTGCAAATCACTCTGACTCTTCCAACTCCCGATCACGAAATGGAGCCTTTCAACTTGCAAGCTCCTTCCGTCACATGCCCACAGTTGTGACCAAGCGTTTATCCATAAAGTGCTTTCACGATTTTTCATTTCGACATTCCTACATTTCAGCATTCTTGTGGAGAAGTATATCGACACTCCAAGTCACAAACCTCAAAATGACTGAAAGGTATTTTGGCGTTTCGCATTTTGTTGTTTTGGCAATTCTGTGATGAATTTTTTCGACACCTCCAATCTCCTGGTATCCGAAACTCCGAAATGGAGTCAGATCGATGGTCCAAGATCTCCCTTTGATCGACGACTCAGATTAAGTTGTGGTTTTGCATTTCACGATTTCAACATTCTTGTCGTGAGTGTTCTTGACACCTCCAACTCCCAGTATCTGAAACTCCGAAATGGAGTCAGATCAACATATTTCGGTGTTTCACATTTCACCATTTTGGAATTCTTGTCGTGACTGTCCTTGACACCTCCAACTTCCGATATCTAAAACTTCGAAACGGAGTCAGATCAACGTATTTCGGCGTTTCACATTTCGCCATTTCGACATTCTTGTTGTGAGTGTCCTTGACACCTCCAACTCCCGGTATCCAAAAATCTGAAATGGATTCAGATCAACATATGTTGATGTTTCTCATTTCACCATTTCAACATTATTTTCATGAGTGTCCTTGACACCTCCAACTCCCGGTACTCGAAACCCCAAAATTTCATGGTTTCGCATTTCGCAATTTCATCATTCTTGTCATGAGTTTCTTCCTTGACTCCTAGAGTTTTCACTTCTGATCTTTCCATGCGATCATCATTGTGTTACTGGTCTTGATATTTTCCATACTTGACAAACACGCATACTCTGCCTCTGTCTGAAAAACATGCCAACAATCTCCCCCTTTGGCATTGATGGCAACCCCTTGAAGAACATCCAACTATACCACTATAGCATCCTTGAAATTACAACACTTTCTCCCCCTTTGACATCAATGTTAAAGAAGAAACACGCCTCCCCTGAGCTGTTGTAGTACATAATCCCCCTGTCAACTATAAGAATCTTAGAGTTAAAACAAATATTCAATAAGTACTCCCCCTAACCAGGTGACCTGTTTAAACGAAAGAAGTTATAACCCCTAACTTTTGACGAAAATATCCAAAAGGGGTCGCTCCTAACAATTTACTAAAGATATCAACAATCTGTTCTGTGGAAGAAATATAATTCAGCTGAACAATTCTATTTGTAACTTGTTCTTTGAGAAAATGGTATTTTATTGGAATATGCTTAGTCTTGGAATGGAGAACAGGATTCCTGGAGACACTAATGGCACTAGTGTTATCACAGTGAATTGTAATCGGATCAGTATAGTTTACCTTCAAATCTGCAAGAGTTTGGATCATCCACAAAATCTGAGTCCAACAAGTAGCAGCAACAATGTACTCTTCTTCTATAGTTGATAAGGAAATAGATCCTTTCTTTTTACTAAGCCATGCTAGTAATGAGTCACCCAGAAAGAATGCTCCTCCACTGGTGCTTTTTCTCTCATCAACACAGTTTTCCCAATCTGCATATGAATAAGTAGTTAATTGAAAATTCTTATTTCTAGGATACCACAGACCATAAGTCATTTTTTCCTTCAAGTATTTGAATATCCTTGTGACAGCTACCAAGTGACTTTGTTTAGGAGATGACTGATAACGACCTACCATTCCAACAACTTGCATTATATCAGGACAAGATGCTATGATGTACAAAAGATTGCCTATCATTGATCGATATGTATTTTGATCAACATCAGGTGACATATCATCTTTACTGAGCTTGCAACAAACCACCATAGGTGTACTAACATGAGAGGAATCCTCCATCTGAAATTTCTTCAACATCTCTTTCAAATATTTTTCTTGAGAGATAAATATTCCTATAGAACTCTGATTTACTTGTAAACCAAGAAAATATGACAGTTCTCCTATCATGGACATCTCAAACTCTGTTTGCATAGATTTAGCAAACCACTGGACACATGATTCATTAGTACAAATAAAAATAATATCATCTACATAAACCAAAACAACTAGTAGATTATCACCTTCAGACTTAATGTAGAGATTGTTGTCAACAATACCTTTCTTGAACCCTTTGTCTTGTAAAACTTTGTCCAATCTATAATACCAAGCTCGTGGTGCTTGTTTCAGTCCATATAAGCCCTTCTTCAACTTGAAAACATAATTAGGATTATCTGTCAATGAGAATCCTTTAGGTTGCTCCATATATACTTCTTCCTCTAGATCTCCATTAAGAAAAGCTGACTTAACATCCATCTGATACACTTTAAATTTCTTATGGCATGGATATGCAAGGAACATTCTGATGGCTTCCAATCTTTCCATTGGTGCAAAAGTTTCATCAAAGTCCTGACCTTCAACTTGTGCATACCCTTTACAAACCAATCTGGCTTTATTTCTAACAACTTGTCCTTTTTCATTCATTTTATTTTTGAACACCCATTTGGAACCTATTACATTCTTATCTTCAGTTCTAGGGACAAGCTCCCAAGTATTGTTCTTCTCAATCTGGTCAAGCTCTTCATTCATATCTCTAATCCAATCATCATGCCGGCTGGCTTCATAAAAAAAATTAGGTTCAGTGATAGATAAAAAAGAAACATGATATTGTTCTGAGTCTTTAATCAATTTCCTTCTTGTCTGAACTCCTTTATTTATATCCCCAATTATCTGATTTTCAGGATGATTCTTTCTAACAATTCTGAGAGGTGAGTTTGTTTCTTTCTATCGATTTATGTCATCCATAGTATTTGTATCTACATATGATTCAGATTCTTCTCTTTCTGATCCTTAGACCTGTTCATCTTCATCTTCAACTATATCTTATGTGCTTGGTTCAACACTACTTACATTTCTGACTGGGATTTCTTCATCAATTTTTATGTCTATACAATCAACTAGTTTATGCAGCCTCTTATTGTAACATATGTACCCTTTACTGTTTGTAGCATAAACCAAGAAGATACCTTCATCAGTAATGTCATCATATTTGCCAATATTTTCATCATTGTTCTTGAAATAACATTTACTCCCAAAGACTTTAAAATGCTTGATTGAAGCATGTCTTCCAAACCATAGTTCATAAGGAGTCTTGTCACTGTATGGCCTGAGGTGAGCTTTGTTAAGGATATGAACAGTTGTATGAATTGCTTCCACCCAATATGTCTGAGGTATGTTCCTTTCATTCATCATTGATCTTGCCATTTGCTGTACTAATCTATACTGCCTCTCAACAAATCCATTTTGCTGTGGAGTCCTTAGAATTGTGTACTCTCTTTTGATCCCATGTTTATCACATAACTCTTTGAAGTTGATCCGAATTATTTTTGGCATGAAATGAGAGCGGAGATATAATAAAGAAATGCACAGAGATATTGCAGATATTCAATAATATAACAGAAATGTATTAGAGATGCAACCATAAACACAGATATACAGTAATTCACGATTTCTATTAATCAAATAAATGTACAGAGACTATAAAAATACAGAGTGAAAGACTCGCTAGAATGGTGGCAGCTTATCTCTGAGAAGAGATGTGACGGCTACTTGCATTCACAAAAAGATGATTACAATGAGGCTCTGAAGTCCTTTTTACAAGAAATGGGAATGCCAAAAGTCCTAGACATTCAAAAACCTAACCTTAGGAGATGAAGCGCCAAAATTCATGTGGGCCCCGTTTGGGTAAGCTAGTACATCAACTTCCCGGGGTTGTAACTTTTGCATACAATCTCCGTTTTAGGCATATGATAGCTAGTTGGAAAGGTATCATAGATGAGATTCACTTTGGGGGCTCAATAATGCCTTTGAATATCATTGATAACCTCTATCTCAAAAAACCTTCATTTAGGTCCTCAAAATGGCCCCGGAAGTTAAAACCTACTAGAAATAGTAAATTGCCAAAATTGTCAGAAAGTTGTTTTGAGCCAGTTGGAAAAGGTGGGTGGCCACCAATATCCACCTAGATCAGAAGTTCCATGAACTAAACTCTCCTCCTCTATCAAACCTTACTACCTTTAATCTTTTTCCTGTTTGATTCTCAATCAGAGACTTGAACACTTTGAATTTTTCAAATGCTTCAGATTTTTCCTTCAAAAAGGCAACCCATGTTAGTCTAGAATAATCATCAATAATCAACATAAAATAATTTTATTTTCTTGTACCTTCTTTCCTTGATGGTCCACATAAATCCATATGTACTAACTGGAGGGGTTTTTCTGTTGAAGGAAAGTTTTTAGATTTGAACTGAGTGCGAGTAAGTTTTCCTATCTGGCAAGGTTTACAAACAGAGTCGTATGGATTTGATATCTTCGGAAGATCTTTTACTGCCCCATTGTTTCTGAGCTTGATTATATGATCAAAATTTAGGTGTCCAAGTCTCTTATGCCACAACCAACTTTCATCATATTTTTTTAAGTGGCATTCTTATTTTTCTTCTTTTAACACATAGACATTGTTTTCTGTTCTTATCCCTTTTCGAACTAGTTGTCCTGAACTCAAAGACTTTATTTTACAGTCTTTAGAAGTAAAAACAACTTCACATCCTTTGTCACAAAATTGACTGACACTTAGTAGATTATGTTTCAGACCATATACAAACAACACATCTTGATCTTTTCCTTTGCCATTACTCAAACTTACCATTCCTTTACCTTTTATTTTTCCTGGTGCATCATTTCCAAAAGTTACATTCCCTAATTTGCTTTCACTTAGAGTTAGAAACTTACTTTTGTCTCCAGTCATATGTTTGGAACATCCACTGTCAATATACCGGGGATTCTTTTGTATTTGGGCTGATAACACTAATCCGCACTGGTCATATTATTTCTTCTTCCAAACCTTGAAATTTTCAGCGGCATGATTCAAATCTGGCTTATAGTTTCTTAAGTGATAGTCTGTAGCTTTATGTCCATAATTATGGAAGTTGTAACATTCTGGTTCACTAAATAACAAATCATAACGATTGTTATGCTCATAACTGTTGTTTTGTTTCACCTCTGTCCTTCTCCCAGTCATCACCTGATTTATAGTCTGTGATTGTTTGTTGCTTGGTTGTCTCAATCTTCTTGAAAAACTTGATTGCTCGTATCTAAATCTTAAAGAACAATTTATAGCTTTGTGACCAAAGTTAGAACAGAAAAAACAATATCCATAGAAAAATCCTTTGTACCTAGAATATTATTGTCTTCTTTGAGTGAGTCAATTTCTTCCATGCTGATAGTTTATCTGATCTACAGGTTCGGTTCTGATACTTTTTCTTTCATTCCTTCTCGGTGGCTGATCCTCTTTCTTTGTTTCTGCAGAGTGACTGTTGTCAATGTTTGAGGATTTGACAAACTTGATAGGTTCTGTATTACTTGGATTATCACTACTTGATCCTTCTTCATACCCCAAGATAGATTTCAACTTTGAGTTTCTTTGCTGATTTAGAATGGAGTTTAATCCTTCTGAAGCTTTAATACTTGACAGAGTTTGGTGATACAATGCCTTAAACTTCTCCATCTCTTTTCTGGTTTTCACTACTTCTTCTTCTAAGGCTTCACACCTTGCTTTCTTATCTAATAATTGTTGTTTCAGAATGTCCTCGATTTTCTTTGCCTCTTCTAATTCCACTTTTAGCAGGGTAAAGTCTTCATTAGGTTTTTAGTACCTTTCTTGAACTGTATCAGCAATTGTTTTTGCTTTCTCTTCTTAAGTCTGAGTCTGTCAATCTCTTCCAAAGCATTGATCAACTCTCTTTCCAATTCAAACATAGCTTCTTCATCATTATCATCAATGTCTATGCTTTTATTATCATAATCCTCTTTGGTCGTAAGCATGAAGTCATTTACCTTATCTTCATAGGAAGAGTCACTATGAGTGTCTTCTGAGGAGTCATCATTGTTTACACATAAACTTTTCTTTTTATCAAATCTTTTGGATTTGTGCTTCTCTTCACCTTCAGAGTTCTTTTCCTTCTTCTTATGTGGACACGTATTTGAGAAATGACCTATCTTACCAGAATTGAAGCATTTGAAGGGAAAATTACCTTTGTATTTCCCTGATCCTTTCTTTAACCTTCTCACAAATTTTGCCTCAATATCATCTAAATCTGAATTAGTATTCTTGTCTGCTTTAAAATATGCTTCTCTAGTAATGGATTTATCTTTGTTGATTCTCATTTCATATGCAGTTAAATTTCCTAGGAGTTAATCAATGGATAGAGTTTTAAGATCATTTAGTTCTTCTATTGCAGAGAATTTTGGATTAAATTTATCAAGCAAAGATCTTAAAATCTTCTGAAATAAAATTGAATCTTCAATCTTCTCACCAAGACCCTTCATGGAATTCACAAGTTCTTCAACTCTTAAAAAATACTTGCTAACTATCTCATCTTCATTCATCTTTAGTTGTTCAAACTTCAACCTAAATGTTTGAAGTTTGGCATCTTTTACTTTCTCATTTCCTTCATAGTTGCTAATAAGTTTATCACACATTTCTTTGGCAGTTTGAAGATGCATCGCCTTTACAAACTCGACTTATGCAAGTCCATTCAAGATAGCATTCATTCCCTTAGCATTAAATCTAAATTATAACTTATCATCCTTGGAAGCTAGCACAACAATATTTATGTATCCATGTTGGAAATATGGCTACAACAGAGATGACGCAGATGATCAAGGCGCAGATGATCAAGGTTGTCATTGATGGCAATCGATTGTTTATGAAGAACAGATGCTGAAACATGCTGCAACACAAATGCAAACACAGACGCT